>JARHVA010002205.1:705000-752500 GCA_037957365.1 Torreya grandis
GCCTATATTCATGCCAAAATGATGATCTCAAAAAGTTCAATGCAACTATAATCTACATTTCTTGTTATAGGAAATTTTTAATATTTTTTGAAGGCTATACGTGGCCATCTAAGGGTTTGAAATTATAGTTTAATATTATTTTCAATTTTTTTTAAATTTATAAATTATACATTTTTGTAACTAGACTTGAACATTAGTTGATATTCATCTGATATGTTGATTTTAGTGTTTAGTTTAATTTTGGATATTTTTAGAGTTGCACGTTCTTCCATACAAAACTTACTAAAAATAGTAGATACTAAAAATATCAAGTCGAGTATTATTTATTTTTAGAGTTCTAAATTTTGGTTGTCAACTTCAATTCTGAATTGAGGGTTATTTGTGCATAGTTTGTAATTATTTGAATTATATAATATGAATCAATAAGGTTATTATTTATGAAGCTTTGCCTATTGGTAATTTTATTATCTTGATATTATTTGGGTTCATTATTTGGTATCAAAGTAAGTTTGAATCTTGGATGTGTAGGAGATGGTGAGAGGATGAAGAGGAATCACTCAGATTTGAAATCGATAATGTAAGATCTATAGATGCAACTATAATAATTAACCAAGATCATTGTGAATCAAAGATAAAGGAGAGTAGGAAATTATGTCGAGGATGACATAAATCATGAAGAGGAAATTTCATAAGAGAAGCAATAATAACAACCATGATCAATGGAAGAGAGGGCGGTTAAAGCTTTAGAAGGAAGGAATCAAGGAATCAAGGTTTACGTTCAAGATTATGGAAGAAGTTTAAAACCAAAAGAGTTGATAGATTGGATGAACACCATGAAAAAATTCTTCGAATGGAGAATTATAAGATAATACAAAAAGGTAAATTTTATATTCATGAAATTGAAGATTCATGTAATGATTTAGTGAGATCACTTATAGAAAAAAAGATAGAAAAAGGTAAATAGAATATCAACTCAAGAAAAAAGATGGAGAAGAAGCCAAGAGAGAAAATTCTTCCTATGGATTATGAAAAAATCTAACATAGATGTCAAGTGTATACATATGAGTTTTACAATCTTTCCATATTATTAGATCATGATGAAGCAAAAGAATAGATGGTCTCAAGGTATGTGTTAACCAATGACTTCTAGTGAAAAGAATTCAACCCCTATCATTTTAAAAAATTTAAGAAGGTTTGCATACATCCTATGGGGTCTCATATTTTCCTATATACCCTACTTGGTCTTGTCCTAGTCTTTGCCTAAGTTCATTTTTCTTGAAATGGCCTAGTCAAACCTTGGTCAAACTTAGTCAAAGGTCCATTTGTGTCTGATTTATCTTAATATGGAATTTATCATGTTTCAATGTGATCACAAGTCATAAAATAGCAATTTATTGAGTCTCATGTGAAAAAATGGGTCTTTTGGCCACCTTTTGGCCTATTAAATGGCTTGTACTTACTTTTATGCCATAAAATTTGACACCAAGGTTAGTTTCAATGTGGGTCATGTTAGTGGATAGTTATAATTTAGGTTCATTAGGTAAGAAGTATTTTTCCCTAAGAAATAGGCCTTTTTCAACACTTATATGGACTTTTCAAGCTCCTTTTTAGTAAAAAATTTGGTTGAGTTACTCTTCACCTCCCTACACGTCATATCCACATTTGTTTTTCATACTTTGCATAAAAAATTACATTTTCAACTCATTTCTCTTATTTCTTCATTGGCAAGCCAGGGAAGGGAAAGCTCAAACACTCGGCATGAGATCTACAGGTGGATTTAAGGAAAATTCTTCTAAGTATACTAATAACTCTCAAATTGGTTGTTTCTCCTTCATGAACAATCAGTTAAACTCTAGGCGGCTTTTTATGGAATTGCATCCAAGAGGGGTATGGTTATGCATCTATTTATTATTTTAAGATTTATAGGGAGATGTGTTAGTTTTATGAGGTTTTTTCAGGTTTGAATGTGGTACTCTCCATGGTTATTCAACCATCCAACACTTCTCTTTCAATTCCACTTGAAGGAGAGTTCAAATTGTGCTTGTTTTCCAAGTTGACAGTCATGTATGAGAAATATGAGTTTTACAACATTGGAGGAGATATATGATGTGTTAAATAATCTTGGATTCATTTATACAAGGTTATTTCTTCAAATTTCCATGGTGAGGTATCAAACTAGCAACTCTTTCAAGGATAAAATAGCATAGTTTCCTTACTCACTGCCTTGTCCATAGAATGCTAGCAGTCACCTTTTCCAGGAGGATTTTATGAAGGTATGGGTGTTTTAAATGCATCATATAACTCATTTTTGACACCTATAATATCCAAGTATCCTTTATTTCATGCCATGAAGATAATAATTTATGCTAATAATAAGTTTCCACTTCAAAAGATGACTTGATTATTTTGCGTTAATAGTCCCTAAAATGGCCAAACAGGGATCCAAAGGGTTATTTATAATATAATATGATAAAATAGATTTAAATTATCCTTTTTTAGTTCATATAATATATATATATATATATATATATATATATATATATATATATATATATATATATACATAATAAACTCATTCCAAGTTTTAGGGAAAAGGGATGAGTGGAGATGGATTTTGAACAAGCTCAAGAGTGGTCAAAAATCACTGATTTCAAATAATGATGTCTGCAGGAAAATGTCAAAAGGTGATCTTGTACTCCATTTTAAAAGTGGTAGATTATGATACTAAGTTAAAAAATATTAAATATCTTAAATGTAAAATCCTAAGCTATATGGCAAAATAAAAGGCAAATTTTGATATTTGAACTCCTTAATGTACCCTTCTCGGTCTATACAGGGCTAGAAAAACCCACCTACAACAGGCTTGGTAAGATCTTGTTTAAAATAGGTCATTTAATGGCATATATTAAAGGTTTGGGGTGATTATATACACTTTTATAGTACTATTCTTAAATGTGAAGTTGGTCCTTTCCAATCACATAGCCAAGAAGGTCTCACAAACAACCTACAGGCAACCCTAAGCCTAAAAACATAGTCAAATTGGTAGTGAGGTGAATGTTTGAGTTTTAGACCTAATTTTGAATCCTTAAAGTTATATAAGTGAAAAATGATTAAATTAAACTTAAATTAACTCAAGGAAACATAATAAACTACCTTGAAGGCCTTAAAAATGGTCAAATCACCTTAAAATAGGGGTAAATAGTGAGTAAATAGTGACTATCACAATCAAGCATGGAATGGAGGATCCAAAGCATGAAATAGACCTATTTTAAGGATTACAATGTAAAAAAATGAATTATTATATCTTAATTTCCTGATGAAACATATAAATGAGGTTTAAATCCATTAAATAATATTTAATTGCATCTACAGGCCATAGAGATCACAAAACACAGTCATGGACAGTGAGGTAAAAGATATAAGGTTTGGACCTTGGTTTGAGTCCTTATTGAAGCTGATGAAATTGATATATCTGATATGATTTTTTAATGACATAAAGTATCTCATTGGAAAATTATTCAACATTATCAAATATTGATTTCAAACCCCAAGCATGCCTACAAGCCTGTGACAATTAGGGAAGGTGTTATACGTCTATGGACCAAAACATGGAGTTAATGTGATTTGAAGGGTTTATAGGATATAAAAAGCATTATGACATCCTAATGACTTAGGAGACATTAAATTTTTTTCCTTAAGTCATCAAAACAATCTCAAATCATGACCTACAACATGGCTTAAGGGGATGTCTCAGTCCTTAAGGGTAAAGGCCTAATTTGGGAAACAAGGGGTGAATTAGTGAAAAAGTAATGCCTTAGCTTATAAAAATGGTAATATTATAACCTTAATATTATTTTTAACATAATAAATTATTTTTTATGGTTTTTGAAATCCCAAAATATCTCAAAAACACCTACAGCCAAGCATAACACAAGAATTCTCCTTGTGGATAGTCATAAGCCTATTCTAGGTTTCCATGGCATAGAAGGTATTTTGAGGTGAAAATATACTATGTAACTATTTTAATATAATAACTAAGGCACATATAATTCCTTAAATTCCATTAACAATCTCAAATATCCTCCATCTTTTCCAAGTACATCATATACCCTGCCTACTCTCAAACCTTGCCTAGTCAAAAGTCTCAAAGTATATTTTAAAATATTATTAAATGGGTAAAATTATAAAATAATAATATTTTATGATAAAATGGGTAAAACACTCAATATTTTGTCTTAAGGTAGGGGCTATTTTAGCATGCATGGAGGTGCCAATTTTGAAAAAAGTGATGAAATGATGAACCATAAGGATATAAAATCCTAAGTGATGATTGGATAATATATAGGTGACAAATAAAACTATTAAACCTAAATATAAGGTCTGTAAGCATACAAATTTTTCCAACCAAGGAGGTTTGCATGCATACCTAGTGGGAATCCTTAGGCCTAAAGGCCCAACTGAGGGTCATATACATTTTTGACATTTTAAATGCCTTAAAATTAGTTGTAAAATGTTTTTATGGGTATACCCAATTTTTTTTCAAAGGAATCCATTGGAGTGTCAAGTTGGGTTTCAAATGACAAGCAAGCCTATTGACAAGGCCTAGGCCTAGTGCCAAACAAGGGTAAGTTTTTATTTTTTGATCTTGAGGAGATAATAAAATGATTGTAACATATTTTTTGGGTTAATATACATGTTTATGATCCATTTTTTTTCAAATAAATTCAACAAAAGTCCAATTCTTGGTTTTGAGGCTCCCAAACCCTCACAAAATGGCACAAATGGTCATCTTAGAATGCTCATATCTTTCTTGAGCCTTTGCATGGGACCTGGATATATTAAAGTAATTTTTATGGGGTCATTAATAATATACAAGTTCCATTTGGAGATAATTTCAATGTTAGACCTTTATGAATAAAGGTTAAGAAGGTTGGTCACTCTAAAACCCTCATTAAACCCTATTTAAGACCTACAGATGAAAATGAGCCTAAAAGTGAGACAAAAAGAAGGAATTTGAACCTTAGTGATGAATAAATATTTTTTAAAATTGCAATTTTATCACATCCATGGCCTTGGTTTGTATATAACTGTAATAAAAAGAGGAAAACAAGTCTTATTTTGACAATTTGTTGTGTTGTTCAAGCATGGTGAACTTCCAAGAAATGAAATAACTTTTTGAGGGAACATTATGACTTGTTATAACTATATATTGTAATTATATCAATTTTATAAGCTTATAAGTGTGCCTACCAACTCTTTATTTTCAGCCAGTCTAGTAAGCCAACTAGTGAGTACTTAGAGAAAATGGTAAATATTCATTGGGAGAGAATTTTAAGGCCATTTTATTGTAACTAATGCCATTTAAACTCCTTAAAATTTTAATTTAACCTATTTTATGGATTATATTGTAGATATTAAGAGTTTCTATTTGCCAAGTGTGTAGGGTGAAGGGTGAAGGGAAAAGGGTTATTTTGAGACTGCCAAGTGTGATCATCCATGGCCAAGATGATAGGAAGGTTCAGGAGCATTCCCAATGCCTTGAGTCAATAAATAAATTTAATTTACCTCATTATAAGGATTCACTAAGTGTACATGATAGTTTTTAGTCTTGTGCAAGTGTGATGTCTATTTTTACCTTCACATGTACTTTTACTAGTACCTAATGTGTTATGATATTTTTCTTGCATGTCAAAAATAAGTGTTAAGTGAGGTTTAATGTATAGTGAATATATCATCCAATAGAGTTTCCTAAGTCTTCTTGACCTATGATATCTCCTAGACCCCATGTTCAAGCATTGATGTGAGAGAGAGATTTGATTGAGTGAAGTGTATATGTAACTTGTTCTTGGTTCCAAGTGCATATAAAAGGTATGAGTAGAGAAAAAAAACTTTGGTGTATCACCCCCATAGATTATGTTTAATTTTATTCATTATCTATCCATTTTCATCCGCAAGTTTAGTAGTATGATTTGAGCTCATTGATACATCAAGGGGAGCTAGCCCCTAATCTAGAGATCCACCTCCTAATAGGGATACCCACAACCCTGAGGTCATTCCATTGTTTCACTTGAATGAGGAGAAGCTTGTCCCATCTCTTGATTAGGTGTAAGTTTAAGTGAAAACAATTTTTGGAACGCTCGGTGGGACAATTTATCCAAGGATTTGAATAATTCTTGGTGTGTTTTTAAACCAATCAACCTTTTAAAGGCATTTCAGTCAACACCAATGGTGACTCTAAGATGAATCAGCTAGTTAAGTAGCCCTAGTGCATTAAGAAAACATATTTGGTATGTATAGTTACATTTTTGAGTAGTATGGACCTTGTGTTCCTTCATATAGTTTTGATCAAGCTCATGTTGTTCATAGAATCCCCTCAAGCAGCTCTCCTGATTGTCATTCTCCTAGTCAATCCAAGAGTTTTAGGGAGATAATGTTGGAGTTTTAGAATCAAATGCTAGAGGTAGATAGGTTGAATGATAAAAATAGTTATAAACAAGAGATTATGTATAAGGGGGAGTGCTTGTTTAGGCAATCTCAATCCATGAAATCCATGAAGGAGAAACTAATAAAATGGAGAAGTCAATCCACTCAAGGCATTTAGCCTTGTACACCTTCTTCCATCTCAAGACAACCTTCTCCTATACAAAAACCCTCCCCTTGTACACCAAATTATTTTTATCAAATAGTAATTTCTCACCAAAATAAAATTAGCCAACCTTATAACCCATCTAATACATCTTCTCCTATGTCAAAACCAACTACCTTTGCTATTAATCCTTTGCACTTAACAATCCAATACCAAAATATATTAGATCGGCATTCTATGGAAACAAAATATTCCACGTTCTTAGATTGTGAACCCTCTTTTGAATAAAGCCATCCCATTTCCTTTGGAAACTAACACATTAATCTTCAAATAACTCCTCCTATGCATGTGCAAACTCTTCCTAGTCTCCCTCAACCTCCTCAAGCCCTTCAATCTGATATCAAGATTCCAAGTTGGATAAATATCTATCATGAACTAGCTCAAGACCTTGATAAATTGAATGAAGTTTATGCCTATCGTCAAGAGGAGACACATGATGTCAAGATTCCAAGTTAGAGGAGTTCTCATCATGAATTAGCCCAAAATTTTGAAGAAGAAAATATAGAATAAGCTATGCCTATTAGTTTCACATGTTGGAAAGATGTCATTCAAATGCAAGCACAACCTCAAGAGGAGAGGAATGAAGAGATTGATGAGACTCTTATGGATAAAATTGCTATTCTGATAAGTCATTCTCCTAATCCTCAATCTGAAATGTGTTCAATTGATTAAAGTTTTTCAAGCTTTGATATGGTGATTGCAAGATGGAAATAAGAGCATGAAAATGTCCCATTATCTTTCAACCTAGTCAAATATGTTTCTTCCCCCCCACCCTCTCCTTGGAGAAAGGATAAAATGTCTTGTGTGAAGTCGAAGATGAAGTTACAAAATAAAAGGGTGGAGAAGATAATATGATTGGAAAGGAGGAAACATGTATCAAGCTTTGTAGACATGATGAGGTTTCATTATCTCTACTTGATGAACTTCCTTTTGGTCATGATGAAGATAGTGAACAATCCATAGTAGGTGATGATGAAGAATGAAAACATGGTGAGATATCTTCCTTTTGGTTTGATGTATTTTCATTTTCCCTTGATGAAGGTAGTGACCAAGACATGGGACATGATTTGGATGAAGTTCAAAAACATGATGTTGATCAGCTAGAGACTCTTGTTTTTGAATAAAAAGGAGAAGAATTAGATTAGTTTGATATAAGTATTGATTAGGGAGACCTTAAGCAAGAAAATGATGATTTTTGGGCTGAACTAGAAAAAAAATTCCTTAGTTCAAATATTACACAACCACCCTTCCTCAAGAGAGTTATGATGAAGCAAGATACCAATTTGAAAAGCTTCTCTAAGAGAAAGAAAAGGATGAGATGGTCCACGATGCATACCAAGAGAACCATGACCCAAATGAGCCCTATAATGATGATATTGTATCCATGGATCCATTGATGGACTACATCAACATGAAGGACTAGCATGAAACATGTCTCAAAGAGAACTATCAATACATGGATGTTGAAGACATGTTTGAACCTAATGCATTGGAATACATGCCAATCAAGATGGCAAACAAGAAGGGTAAGTCACTAAGTTTTCACTCCAAAAAATTACTTGGTTACCACCATGATATTTCTTGTCATGAAGGAGACCTAAGAAGTTTCCCATTTGATCCAGGAGGGGGAAATATGTATCAGGTCAGATGTACATATTATTTTACTTTCAGTTGTATTGTTTTTTCCCCTAAGTGCTTAGTAGCACAAGTGTGTTTGCTTTGGTCTTTGTTGTGTATTGTTTTTTCCCTTCATTTATTTGAGGTAGAATTATTGTCTTTTTTGTATCTTCAGGGTATGATCCTATTTTTTTCAAAGTCTCTTCTGACTCCCTTGATCGATGAATAGGGTAAGGCTACTAGTCCTTAACATAGACAAGCATCTTATCTCTAGGAGTTACCAAATTCTTGACCAAATTTGACTTATATTAAAATGAGTTCAACCCATATAATTTTAAACTTTTAAATAAGGTTTAAATAAATCCTATTGGGTCTCATATTGTCCTATATACCTTACTTGGTCTTGTCCTAGTCTTTTCCTAAGTTTATTTTCCTTGAAATGGCTTAGTCAAACCTAGTCAAACTTGGGTCAAACCTTGGTAAAACTTATTAAAAGGTCCATTTGTGTCTAATTTGACATAATATGTCATTTATCATGTTTAAATTTGACCACAAGTCATAAACTAGTCATTTATTGAGTTTCATGTGAAAAAGGGCTCTTTTGACCACCTTTTGGCCTATTAATTGACTTATACTTATCTTTATGGTATAAAATACGACACAAAGGTTATTTTAAATGTTTTTCATGTTATTATCATGTCATTGGATAGTTATAAGTCAATTTCATCAAGAAAGAATCAATTTCCCCTAAAAAATAGCCCTTTTTCAACACTTGTAAAAACTTTTCAAGATGCTTTGTACAAAAAAACATGGTGGAGTGACTCTTAACCTACCTAAAGGTCATATCCATGTTTTATTTCATATTTTTCACAAAAAATTTCATCTTCAACTCATTTCTCTTCTTTCTCCATTGGCAAGCTAAGGAAGGGCAAGTTTAAACACTCACCATGAGAGCTAAAGGTGGAGTTAAGGAAAATGATTATATAGGTGGATATAACTCTAATTTCACTTCACATATATACCACTAAATCTCAAATTTTTGGCTTCTCCTTCATGAACAATCATTTACACTCTAGGCATTTTTTTATGGAATTGCATCCAAGAGGGCTATGGATGTGCATCTGTTTCTTATTTTTAGAGTTCCAGGGAGATGTGTGAGTTTTATGAGATGTTTTAAGGTTTTAATTATTTACTCTCCATGGTGATTCAACCATTAAACACTTCTCTTTAAATGTCACTTGAAGGAGAGTTCAAATTATGCTTGTTTTTCCATGTTGACAGTTGTGTATGAGAAATCTAAGTTTTACAACATGGGAGCAGATCTATGAGGTTTTAAATCATCTTGGATTCATTCCTACAAGTTTATTTAATAAAATTTCCATGGTGAGGTATCAAACTAACAACTCCTTCAAGGCTAAAATTTCCTAGTTTCCTTGCTCACTACCTTGTCCACAGAATGCTAGCAGTCACCTTCTCCAAGATGATTATACAAAGGTATGAGTGTTGTAAATGAATGATATAAATCATGTTTGACACATATCATATCCAAGTATCCTTTATTTAATTCTATGAATCTAATATGTTATGCCAAGAAGAAGTTTTCACTTCAAAAGATGACATGACTGTTTTCGGTTAACAGTCCCTAAAATGGCCAAATAGGGATCCAAAGGGTTCTTTAGAATAGCATATATAATTATAAAAGAGATTTAAATTATCATTTTTTGGTCTATATAATATCCTTATATTCATACTGAAGTCATTCCAAGTTTTAGGGAAAAGGGAGGAGTGGAGATGGAGTTTGAACAAGCTCAAGAGTGGTCAAAAATCATTGATTTCAAATAGTGATGTATACAAAAAAATGTCAAAAGGTGATCTTGTAATAAATTTTAAATGTGGTAGATCATGATACTAATTTAAAACCACACTAAATAGATTAAATGGAAAATATTTAGCTAGATTACAAAGGAAAAGTCAAATTTTGATATTTGAACTCCTTAATGTACCCTCCCCTATCCATATAGGGCTAGAAACACCCACCTACAGGAGGCTTGGTAGGATCTTTTTTCAAATAGGGAATTGAATGATATATATTAATGTTTTGTGGTGAGTATAGAAACTTTTATATTACTAGGATTAAATTTGAATTTGTTCCTTTCCTGTCACATGGCCAAGAAGGTCTCACAAACAACCTATAGGCAGCCCTAAGCCTTGAAATACAGTCAAACTAGTACTGAGGTGAATATTTGAGTTGTAGACATCCTTTAGAGTCATTAAAGTGATATAATTGAAACATTAGGTAAATTAAACTTATATAATCTCAATTAAACCTAATACACTACCTCCAAGGCCTTAAAAATGGCCAAAGTACCTTAACATAGGGGCAAACTGTGAACAAATAGTGACTATCACAATCAAGCATGGAATGGAGGGCACAAAGCATAGAATAGGGATATTTAAAGGATTAAAACATAAAAAATTTATGATTATATCTTAATTCATGATGTAACATATAAATTATGTCTAAATCCATTAAACAATCTTTAATTGCACCTACAGGCCCTAGACATCACAAAACACAGTCATGGATAGTGAGATAAAAGATATAAGGTTTAGAACTTGGTTTGAGTCCTTATTGAAGTTTATTAAAGTGATATAGGTGATATTAGTGTGTAATTACCTAAATTATCTCATTTTAAACTTCTTCAACATGATCAAATATTTATTCCTAACCCCAAGCATGCCTACAGGGTTGTGACAGTCAGGCAGGGTGTTCTAGGTTAATGGACCAAAGCATGGAGTTAATGTGATTTTAATGGTTTATAGGATATAAAAATCATGATTAAATCATAATTAATTATTATAAATGAAAAAAAATTCCTTAATTCATCAAAATAATATGAAATCATGACCTAAAGCATGGTTTAAGGGGTTGTCTCAATCCTTAAGGGCAAAGGCCTAATTTGGGAAACAAGGGGTGAATTAATGAAAAAGTGATGCCTTAGATTATAAAAATGGTAATATGATCACCTAAATATTATTTTTAACATCATAAATTATTTTTTTATTGTGTTTAAAATCCAAAACTATCTCAATAACACAACCAAGCATAACACAAGATTTCTCCTTGTGAATAGTCATAAGCCTATTATAGGTTTCCATGGTATAGAAGGTGTTTTGAGGTGAAAATATACTCTATAATTATTTTAATATAATATTTAAGGAAAAAATAATTCCTTAAATTAAATATAAAATCTTAAATATCCTCCATCTTCTCCAAGTACATCATATACCCTGCCTACTCGAAAACCCTACCTAGTCAAAAGTCTGCTTTGGAAACATGGAGAGTTGGAGGACCAAATGGATTTGGGTGATAATATTTTATATATATTACCATTATGAACTATATAACATTATAAAATATTAATATTTTATGATAAAATAGGTGAAACACTCACTATTTTGTCTCAAAGTAAGGGCTATTTTAATGTGCATAGAATTGCCAATTTTGGGAAAATTGATGAAATGATGAACCAGAAGGATATAAAATACCAAGTGATGGTTTTATAAGATATAGGTGAAATAAATAAACTTATAAAACCTTAATATAAGGTATTTAATCATATATGTTGTTCCAACCAAGGAGATTTGCATGCATACCTAGTGGAAATCCTTACGCCTAAAGACCCAACTAAGGGTCATATACATTTTTGGAATATTTTTCATGAAAAAAAATATATTTTAAATTTTTTTTATTGGTATAAAAAAATTATCCATAAATATTCAAAGGAAGCCATTGGTGTGTCAGGTTGGGTCTCAAATGACAAGCAGATATATTGGCAAGGCCTAGGCTTAGTGCCAAACAAGGGTAAGTTTTCATTTCTTGATATTTAAGAGATAATAAAATTATTTTAAAATGTTGTTTGGATTAATATACAGGTTTATGATACATTTTTTTTCAAATAAATTCATTATAAGGCCAATTCTTGGTTTTGAGGCTCTGAAATCCTCACAAAATGCATTAAATGACACAAACGGTCATCTTGGAATGCTCATATATTTCATGAGCCTTTGCATGGGATCTATATATATTAATGGAATTTTTATGGTTTCCTTTAGAATCCACAAGTTCCATTTTTATATAATTTCAATGTCAGACCTTTATGAACAAAGGTTAATAAGGTTGGTTACCCTAAATCCCTTTTTAAACCCTGTTTAAGACCTATAGGTGAAAATGACCATAAAAGTGCCACCATATAGAGTAATTTTAACCTTATTAATGAATATAAGTTGTTTAAAACTCTAATATTATCACATCCATGGCCTTTGTTTGTATGGAGTTGTATGAAAAAGAGGAAAATAGGTCTTATTTTAACTATTTTTTATGTTGTGCAGGCATGGTGAACTTCCAAGATATGAAATCATTTTTGGATGGAATATTTGTAATTTTTATAAATAATTATGATCATTATATCAATTTTATAAGATTATAAGTGTGCCTATCAACTCATTATTCTCAGTCAATCCAGTTAGCTAGCTAGTGAGGACTTAGAGAAAATGGTGAATCTTCATTTGGAGAGCCTTTTAAGGCCATTTTATTGTAACTTATTCCATTAAAACTCTTCAAAAAAATTATTTCACATATTTTATATATCACATTGCATATATGAATATTTTTTAGATGCCAAGTGTGAAGGGGGAAGGGAAAACGGCTATTTTGAGACTGCCAAGTGTGATCATTCATAGCCAAGATGATAGGAAGGGTTAAGAGCCTCCCAAATTCATGTTAGGGATTATTATTAACCCCTCATAATAATATTCATCATCAAATTTTACCATGTGTAGAGTTTGGGTAGTTTTTGAAGGCCAATTATGAGGGGCAATTTTCTATGCATAAAAAAAGTTTTCTAACCATTTGTAGGTCCAAGATGATTGAAGATGACATTTGAATCTCATAACATGATATGGATCACCCCATACTTATCTCTCATGTATTCTTAACTAATCTTCACTTGGTGACACATTTCCTTGTGCCTCTTCAACTTTTCCTCTCTCTCTCTCTCCTACCAAGTTCTATAAATTGGGCCTTCTTGGCCATTATTTATATCTCTCTAATGGGTATGGTGAATCCCTACCAAAATTTTGCCTTGAATTAATAAATACAATATTATACCTCATTCTTATTATTCACTAATTTTACATGATAGTGTTTAGTCTTGTGCAAGTATGATGTCTATTTTTGCCTTCACATTACTTTTACTAGTACCTAGTGTGTTAGGATATTTTTCTTACAGGTTAAAAAAAAGTATTAAGTGAGGTTTCAGGTATAGTTAATATCTCATAAAATATATTTTTCTTAAGTCTTCCTAACGTATGGTATCTCCTAGACCCCATGTTGAAGCATTGATGTGTGTGTGTGTGTGTGTGTGTGTGTGTGTGTGTGTGTGTGTGTGTGTGTGTGTGTGCGTGCGTGCGTGCGTGCGTGTGTGTGTGCATGTGCGTGTGCATGTGCGTGTGTGTGTGCGTGTGCATGTGTGCGTGTGTGTGTGTGTGTGTGTGTGTGTGTGTGTGTGTGTGTGTGTGTGTGTGTGTGTGTGTGTGTGTGTGTGTGTGTGTGTGTGTGTGTGTGTGTGTGTGTGTGTGAGAGAGAGAGAGAGAGAGAGAGAGAGAGAGAGAGAGAGAGAGAGAGAGAGAGAGAGTTGATTGAGTGAAGTGTATATGTAACTTGTTCCTAATTCCAAGTGCATATAAAAGGTATGAGTAGAGAAAAAATATTTGGTGTACCACCCCCATAGATTAGGTTTAAGTTTAGTCATTATCCGTCCCTTTTCTTCCCCATGTTTATTAGTAGGATTTTATCTCTTTGATACATTAAGGGGAGCTAGCCCCTAATCTATAAATTCACCTCCTACTAGGGATACCCATAGCTCTGAGGTGGTTTCATTGTTTCACTTGAATGAGGAGAAGCTTGTCCCATCTCCTCATTGGGTGCAAGTTCAAGTGACAATAGTATGTAAATAGTTTAATTTTTTATATGCAAGATTAATTAAGCATGCATAGAATACTTTGCATAGAGTAATCTTATCAATTAGCTTTGAAGATAGAAGGAAAACAAAACAGATATAATTTTAGAAAAACATCTATTGGGACAAGAAGAGGACAAACCCCTCTAATAAGAGATGAAGTGGATATAATACAAATATAGGTGGGTTTAATACCATAAGAGGAGAATCATTATGTGGTGTATAAATATAAGATGATAATAGATAAAGGTTTGAATACCAGCAAAAAGGAAGAGGACTTCAAATAGGACAAAGCTATGATGGTGGTAGAAAATGGTTTCCAAATCAATGCATGTCTTATGTTTGTTATAGATGTGGATAAGAAGGCCATAGATCATTTGAGTAACCACAATATCAAGATCAAGAAAGGAAGAAAAAGGATTATCCAAGAGTTAATTTAATTTAATCTAAAATAAAAGATCAAACTATTAAAGTTGCAATAGAAAAAATAGGAGAAAATCTCATGATCAGAAGAATAATGATGGCTCTAAGGAAATAACATGTGCATAATAAAGAAGTTGGTTATGCATGGTTGTGAATAAATATTTTTAAAATAAGGTGTACTTGAATAGATAATATATACAAAGTAATTATAAATGGTGGTAGTTGTGAAAATATGATTTCTAAAGACATAATTAAGAATCTAGATTTATAGTATGCAAAGCATCTTAAATCTTATTGGATTTCATGGTTAAAAAAATGGAATAAAGATATACTAGATAAAAGGTGTTTAATATAGGTAAAACTTATACGTATGAAATATGGTGTGATGTTATACTAATAGATGCATTTCATGTATTATTGGGAAAGCCATGGTAGTTTGACAGAAAATGAATTCATGATGGAGCAAAGAACATGTATAATTTTTAGAAAGGTAGTATGAAGGTGGTTTTATTAACTCTTAAATAGAAGGGCAGGTTGAAAGCATGTTAACTACAAAAGAATTTGTAATAATATGAAGATGATAGGGTGTTTTTATGCATTAGTAGTGAATAAAGAAGATACAAAAGTGGTACAAATATCAACAGAAGCAAAAGTAATGTTGAAATAATATGCATATGTAATATATGATGAGTTACCATATGGTTTACAACCAAAAAGAGATATTCATCATCATATTGATTTGATTCTAGGATTAGTGCTACCCAATCAAATAACTTATAGGATGAGTCCAACAAAACATGCATAATTGAATAAGCAGGGTATTGAAATGGTGAAGAAGGGTGTAGTAAGGGAGAGCATGAGTCCTTGAGAAACACCAAATTTTCTAAATTGAAATAAAGATGGAGGGTGGAGGATGTGTGTGGATACTAGAACAATCAATAAAATTATAATAAAATATAGATTTTTTATACCTCATTTAGATGATATCATAGATGTTCTTGTAAGAGTAAAATATTTTACCAAGATTGATCTAAGGAGTGGGTACTATCATGTCTGAATTCATGAAGGAAATGAATGGAAAACAACATTAAAGACTAGAGATAATTTATATGAGTGGATGGTAATGCAATTTAGATTATCTAATACACCCATCATATTTATGAGGATGATGAACACAGTGTTAAGAATACAATGGTAAGTTTTTGTTGGTTTCTTTTGATGATATTTTTAATATTCAGTAAGAGTAAAGAAGAGAGCTTAAAACATTTGAGAATGGTATTATAATTGTTAATAAAAGATCATCTCTATGCAAATTTGAAGAAGTGTAGGTTAATGTAGAATGATTTAGTATTTTTGGGATTTGTAGTTTCAGTAGATGGTGTAAGAATGGATGAAGAAAAAGTAAAGGTAATTTTTGAGTGACCTATCCCAAAAAACATCATAGAGGTAAGAATTTTCTATGGCTTAACAATTTTTTTATAAAAAAATCATTAATAATTTTAGTAGTCTTGTTGCACTAATAACAAATTGTATGAGAGGAAAAGAATTTGAATGGACAAAGAAAACAATAGAAGCTTTGAGTTGTTAAAGAAGATAATTATAGAAAAGCTTATTTTAGAATTTCTAGAATTTAGAAAAGTGTTTGAGATTAATTGCGATGCTTCATTTATGAAAATTGGTGAAATATTGAGTTAAAAAGGGAAGCTAATAACATATTTTAATGATAAATTACATAAGGTAAGAATAAAATATTTTACAGATGATGTTTAATTTTATGCCATTGTAAAAGCATTAAGACATTAGAGTCATTACATAGTGCCTAAGGAGTTTATTATATTTACTAATCATGAGGCTTTGAAGTATGTGAAAACTTAAAAGAACTTTAATAGTAGGCATGCAAAGTGAATATATTTCTTGTAAGGTTATACTTTTGTGTTGATTCATAAATCAAGTAGCTAATGCTTCGAGTAGGTGATTAGGGTTGATAACCACTATGGTGAGTGAAGTAGTTGTGTTTAAATTTATTAAAGAATTATATTATAGTTATCCAGATATTGGAAAGATGGTTTAGTAATGTAGGAAGCCATTGACATGTAATACAAGTAGTTTTTATAAAGAGTATATTATGCAATATGGTTATCTCTTCAAAGAAAAAAATAATGATTCCAATTGGATCTCTAAGAGATAATATAGTAAGAGAATTACATAGTGGTGGCTTGGGTAGACATTTTGGTGAAACAAAGACAATAGATTTGGTAGAGGAGAATTATTTTTTGCCAAAGATGAAGAGAGATGCTATAAGATATGTTTCAAGCTGCAATATATGTTAGGTGGAAAAATGGCATGTGAAAAATACATGATTTTACATGTCATTATTGGTTCCAAGAAGACCATGGATAAATTTGAATATGGACTTTGTGTTGGGACTACCAAACATAAAGAGAAATAATGATTCAATTTTTGTTGTTATAGACAGGTTTTATAAGACACTTCATTTTATTGAATGTAATAAAACCAATGATGCCACTAGAGTTGTAGAATTATTTCTTAAGAATATTGTGAGATTACATGGTGTTATAAAAACTCTTGTACATTAGATAGAGATACAAAACTTATAGGTCATTTTTAGAGGGATTTATGGATGAATATGGGTACTAAGATAAAATTTAGAAGTGCATACCATCCCTAAATAGATGGATAGACAAAATTTATAAATAGAAGCTTGGAAAATTTATTGAGATGCATAGTTAGAGAGAATCCCAAGCAATGGGACTTGGCTTTATCATAAGTTGAGTTTACATATAATATTTCAATGAATAGATCAACAAGAAAATCGACATTTCATATTGTTTATGGGAGAAATACTATGAGTGTTTTACATTTGGTATAGTTAACAATTATAGAATGAGGTAATGATGATGTAGAAGTGTTTGCAGAACATATTCAACCATTACAAGAAGTAGTAATAAGAATGTTTTAGGAAAGTAATGAGAAGTATAAAGCATAAAAATGATAGAAAAAGGTCAAAAATATTTGAAGAAGGAGATTTAGTGATGATTTAATTGAGGAAAGGGAGATTTTCAAAAGGCACATGTAACAAGTTGAAGTATAATAAAATTAGACCATACATAATTATGAAGGAAAAAAATGACAATGCTTATGAGGTGAGTTTACCATAGAATTTTGATATCTCTCTATTCTTCAATGTTTTAGATTTATGTTATTTCCATGGATAAGATGATGAAGGTGAAGAAGATGAAGAAGTAGATTGCAACAATAGATGTCAAAGAAGAAAAAAAAGATACTACAGGTTCTAAATAAGAAGACAATAAACACAAGGCAAGAAAGTTATGACAAGGATTTAGTATAGTGGAAGGATTACAATAGGATACTAACATTTGGATTATAGAAATAGAGTTGAATAAAATTGATAAGAACAAATGGAAGGAGTACAATCAAAGCAATTCATAGAAGTTAAGTTATTTTCAACCAAAGGATAATGATGCAAAAAAAGAGGCCAAACTTTTAGAGGCCATAACTTTTGATTCATAGATACGTTTGAGCCCATCTTCACACCAAAATGACCGTATCAAAAATTTAATTGCAGCGATAACCTGTCCTTTTAATTATGGAACATTTTGATATTTTTTTGAGACCATGAATGACCATTTGAGTGTCTAAAATTATAGTTTAATATTATTTACAATTTTTTAATTTAAAAACTATATATTTTTGTAACCAGACTTGAATTTTAGTTGATATTTTTTTGATAAGTTATTTTTTGATTTTATTTTATTTTTAAAGATTTTTAAAGCTACCCATGCTTGTATGAGAAACTTACTAAAAATATAAGTTGCTAAAACTAACACATTGGGTTTTATTTATTTTAGTGTTCTGAATTTTACATGTCAAGTCTAATTCTATGTTTCAAAGCTTATTTATACATGGTTTGTAATTATCTGGATTACTCAATATGAATCAATATAGATTATTGTTTCAGAAGCTTTGCTTATTGGTAAATTTATTGTCTTGATAGTATTCAGATTCATTATTGTTTGTCTCAGATGATTCTCAATTTCCATACAATAATACTAGTGGTTCTATAATAAAATTTAAGTTTTTAAGACTTGTATAATAAATCTTATGGATTAAGGTTACAATATCATAGTTTTTTTTAAAATATTGAATTAATGTCAAAAAATTCAACTAAAATTTTGATAATCATTCTTACATGTAAATTTTTTTAATGTGTGTAAATAAATAATAAAATTTTATTATTTACTTATGAACATTAAAATTTTGAAATTATCTACAATGTTAATATTTAAATGTATATTTCTACATTTTTACTTCCTCAACTATTAGTTTTTCACATTATAACATTAAAATTGATGTATTATACTAGGTCGAATGTTAATATTAGAATACTTAACCCCAAATGTGAATTATTTAACCCCTTCACCTAAAATAGGTATATAATTTTCAATGTTGAGAAGGATGCAATAACATTTCAAAACAATTTATTTATTTATTTCCTTTATGAAACATAATCATGAGAGTTGTATAAGGGTAATAATGTTAGATTTATATTAAAACTTTGTTTTTTAAACATCTCTTATTATTTAATAATAGTTATAAAATAATATTATTATAAAAATGATAGACTTAATATTATAAAGAACAAGATATGATAAATATAAATTATATTAAAAAATAAAATAAAAATGATAGTATTATAAAAGAGATATATTATATATAGGAAAATAAAAGGAAAGTCATATTATTATAAAAGTGATAAATTATGGAAAAGAAAACATGATAAATATAAATTATACTAGAAAATGAAAGGAAGAGAGTAAGAGTCTAAGAAAAAATACAATTTTTTTTAATATAGTCTTGCGGATGTAGAGAAAAAAATCGCATCAGAATCTATCTTTATATAAACCAATCATATAAACAATGACACACAAAATTGAAACAAAAAAGATATTAAAAATGGCCCTTATTAAATGGGCATGTTTGCATTTGCTCATAGCCCTTATTAAAGATGTATATATATTTTTAGTTTATTTAAATATAAATTTGTGTTACGTAAATTTTATTGTCAAAATTGTATGTAAAAATTTATTGTAATTGATAAGTTGATATCAATATAAATGTATGGATATTATAAAATATCTTATTATTATTGTTCTTATTAATAATTATTATTTTATATTACATTAATTTTCATTAATTTATTTAAGGTTACTGGCATATGTTTTTAATATATAACAAATTTATTAAATGTATAGTTGAGCTAAGTTTCTCACTTTTAAATTAATTATTGTATAAAATTAATTTATTTTTATTTATTAGTGATTTTAATTTATTGCATGTATTTTTTGGGGATATTTGGTAAGTGTTTACTAATTAAATAGTTAGTTCACTTCATTCATGAGTTTGAAGATATTTCTTTAGATACAAATTTTCAATTACAATCAGGCTTTCTTAGCCAAATGTTTATGTTGGTGAATCATATGAGTCTAGAGGTAGTAAAATATGAGCACGTATGCATTAGTTAGTAATAGGTTCAAAAGAGTCCATAAAATTATTTCAACACTTAAGTATTTTACTAACGAAATCAAAAATAGATTTACTTTACATTCTTCAATATTTTATCACTCCAGACAGTAGTTTTCATATCCAAAAAACACTACCCAACTTGAAATCTTGCATCTCAAACCTACCTTAATGTTAAATCATGTCTAAGTTCCCCCACATAAATAATTGCTCAGGATTTGTTATTGTCCATTGATGAGCAATAAATTGTGATAGATAGCTTTATCATGACACATTTTATTTAATACAAGACAATTATTAAAAATAGATTATAATTATCTTATATATTGACCATCATTAACTTGAGTTTGAGAGTTAATTACATTAAATCAACTATGAAGGTTTATTGTCTCATTACCACAACTGATTTGTTATTGGAAATTTGACTAAAAAGTACAAAATTTTCAAATTTTAAAGGAAACCTCATGGTGGACAAATTTCATCCCCACCCATCTCATAGTGCATAGACTTAACCTTGAGAGTGATGTTTCATATTCAGACTTAGACTGAGAAGAGGAGGATAAGAAGGTTGAGGAAGACAAAGAACAAAACCATAACACTACTAAAGCTGAAATAACTATAGAGGCTATCGCATCGAATAGGGATCCAATAATTTTACCTTTAGATAACATTGGAAGGGAGGTTTCAAACATAGTTTTGGATGCTTCTAAGATAGTAAAACAAGTTATCTCTAGGGTGAAAAACCTAGAGATGGTAAAACATATCTCAAGGGTAGAAACAATGGATAATGTATTAGTGAAAGAAAAATCTAATTCCTTTAAATCAATTGAAATTTATATACCAATTTTTTCAAAAATTACACACAAAAAGGAAGAGTGGACTAAAGTGCAAAAAATTAAAAAAGCAAAAGATGTGAGGCCATGTCTTCCACTATGACCCTCTGCTCTGGGGAGACCCTGAGTATATGTTTCACAAAAGCTTCTTAAAAGTTATGAACTATGTTTTATCCCTCAGAAAGATAATTTGTGTGGAAGTTTCACGAAGCATTATTAGAATTTGGGTAGGTTACTATAAAAATGTAGAAGATTAGCATAGACTTTCAGGTTAGTAGTACATTGGTTGCGTGAATGATTTTTGGACTCTACCTATACCTAGGGTGTTAGCTCTAGCATCATGTTTGACATTTGTAGGTTTGTATCTCATTATTACTAGTAGAGGCATCTCATGTCATCTTTAAGGTTTTATCTTTATCTCCATTTTTACTAGGCTACAAGATCCTCACAAACCTGTATTGTTTACCCAATCAAATAAAAAATTAATCAAATCATTAACAGTTATTTAAAACACTTTATTTTTACCTTATGTTTTTTTTGTATGAATCCAATGTGATGGGTAATGCAACTAAACATATAAAATATAATGTGAATAAATGAACATGAATGAATAATTTGATATGAATTTCATTAGTTTCCCTAGTATTTGTGCCACAAATATAGTTTATGCTTCTTATCTCTATTAGAATCATCCAGCATGAACATATGTCTATGTTAAAGTTAGATTTTTTTTCTTATTTTTATTATTTTTGGTCGACAATTTACTTGTGATAATCATTTATAGTTGAAATAATGTCTTTGAATATGTAATGATTTTTTGAATAATAATATTTTAAAATTAAGTATAATTTGATTGAAGATTTTTTTAGAATACTATTGTAATTAAATCTTGATAGATTGTGAAAGCATCAAATATCTCACTTAAATATAATTTTTCATCATTTTTTCCATCAAATGTATCATGTCATTTATGAAATAAATGTATCTGAATTATAATATATAGATTTTATAAATTACTCTTTTGGATTTAACTACCAAGTTTTTTAATACTTAGATGATTGTTTCTTAATGTATTCTTAGAAGAGGGTTACATAATTTTTTAGTTTCTAACTAATTAAAATTGTTGAATAAAAATAACCAAGGAAGACAAGAGTGATGGCTTGAGCAAAAGGACAAGAGGAGGAATGGAGAAGTTGGAAGCCAAGAGAAAAGTTAAGATCACCACATCGAAAATTCAAGCCTAAAAGGAGATTAAGGAGCACCCTAAATATTTAGAGGATACATCTGACTAATTGTTTTATAGTGTTTTCATTGTTATTTCCCTATTGAACTTTGTTTGAGGTGTTGTTGAAATTTGGTTAAGCTTTGTGGGTTTTTTGTTTACCTTCGTCTTCAAGGATTATTTCCACTTATGCTTTTATTTTTTAATCAATGCTTCATCCCCTTAATTTATAAGGTTATGGGATCCTATTTAAACCCACACTTTTACCATTATCAAAATAAAATTGTTGAATTTAGGACCTATCATATTTTCATAAATATCTTGAGGAATTTCAATAAATTTGAGACCTATTGAATTATCAATAATAAGATAAATTTTCAAAGTTTTGTGGATATATTTCATAATTTTGATTAATTTTTAAGTGGTTATATTATTCATTAAAATGACTAAAGTTGATATCTTCTCTTAAATTATTTTGTTGAGACTTCTTAATTTTATTGCTAAGAAGCATAGCATGTAGACTATTAATATTTTAGAAAAGAAGATGAATGGAAAATATGATAGGATTATCATTTAATTTTAAAATAATAAATAACACTAAATTGAATGTGTTGGGAATTAAAATTCTAAAGGTAGATAAGTGGGATAATAAGATATGAAAGGTGGAGTGTGACATTAATTTATCTATAAGAAACCATTATAAAGAGCATTACAGATTCACAAAAAATTATTGTCGATAGGTTGAAATACCTTTAATAAATAATAAAAATATAAGACAATATTATTATAGATAAGAACATTCAAATCCTATCTTTATAATAAATGATCAAAATTTATGGTACAAAATTGTCAGAGATATGTCACAATGAATTACACACATCATAGTAGACAATCACATCAATCAAACTCATCCCTTTGAGGGGAAGCTATCACAACCATAACATGAAATCCACATAATCTAATATTTAGAATTGGATCATATATTTATGGGTCTAAACATGTGAATAACCTCTTTCAACATCCATTTATACATTTTAGAGTCTTCTCCTACTAAAAATATAGGAGATTTGGTTAGCACTAGTGGTATTTTGATCATAAGCAGATAATTTATTCCATATCTCATAAAAATGGTAATTATAAGACTAAGTAAAAGAGACATAACAATGATTGTTGGAGAATGTTGATGCTTATGGATGAATAGCCATATATCTCCAAGATGCCTATCGAGCTTCAACTCATTAATTTCAAGATTTCACTATTGTTATTTTTAAGTTCAACATACTAGTGTAATAGTTATACAAACAAAAATTATCATATATGAATGTTTAGGTAACTAAACCTTTGAGTAGTGAATTCAAAATTTTAAAAAAAACTTAATTCATTCACCCTGTAGATTCTAAAAAATAATTCCTTACATTTATTTAACCTTGTGTTATGTTTTTTATGCACATTTATTTATGCATATTAGGAATTATCAAACCAACACTTAAACCTCATTTTCACAACCACATGTGACCCTTGCATTCATTTCATGCAAATCATGTCCCACTCCCTAGAACATTTGTATGTTCTTAAATCACCATCTATAATTGTACTTTCATCTTTTCCTATATCAACCTTTAATTTGGGTGCACCTATGTACCTTTTTCACTCTTATCTATTGGAAGTTAGTCATGAATCTATTAAAAAAAATTAGAAGTTAAATTCATTATCCTAAAACATAATTGAGTTATCTCATTTAATCATCCCACACATATAAGTGACATAGTAAGTACATGTTGAATACGTGCATGACATTTAAGTTATTTATGTATTATTACACAAAAATTATTTTTACATATTTGAGGGCTCTAATAAATAATAAGGGATAAAATTAACCTTAATTCCATGCACCCCAAAACTAAACCCACCTAAATTTTTATTTTACAATATTAATTTGTTGTCGAGAATCAAAAATTAAAGCTCATGAACTTAAAATAGAAAGTGTAAACTTAAAATAAGGTAAACAAATCTTGTGAATTAATTTTCATGTGATAGGACTTGACAAGGACCATATTTAAACCATTTTAATAATTGACCATGTGCATATGTACAGTCCTAGTTTTCGACCAAGACCATCCATATGGTTTGAACATCTTACGATAACCATCTCTAAAGTCCCAACATTTGAACAAGACCATATTTATGGTCTTAACACACTAAAATGTTTAAACCATTTAAAATTTCCTTCTTAAGGCATCTTAAAGTTGCCTAGGATTTTATTTGGAAAAAATCCAACCTTTAAGTCAAATTTAAAGTCATATATGGGATGTGTCTCTTGTAAGCATGATGTTAGGGTATCTCTAGAACATATAAATTATGAATGAAAGGTTAGGTTGACTTAATAGGTGACTCTAGGATGAATTTAGAATTGAAATTAGGGTGTATTTAAAATACAATGTGCAGGTGTCTCTTAAGGTGACATTAGGGTGTATTTAGAGGGGGAATTAGAGATATTTCTAAGGTGAAATTGGAGTGATTTAATTGACAATGTTAGGCTGAATTTATTTGTGTCTTTACATCAATATTTATGGTCCAATGTTGAGTGGCTTAATTGACAAATTTTTGTTGACTTGTTTGTTACGTTATGTCTATCTGTAGGGGTGATGTTGCCATGTCCTTGAAGGTGACTTTGTTTCCATCTTTAACTTGAGTTTATTCTATAATTTAATATATATTTTACTAAATTCATATATTAAGATAGAGGTAATGCTAAATTATTTTATTTAGGTATTAAAAACTACAATTGATAATAGAAATGAATAATTTTGTTAAGCATTTGGGAGAGGGAATGAAGATTGTGTTGAATTGAGAAAGAGATCATGCACATCATTTTCAAATTATAAATCATGCATGGAGATTATATTTAATTGAAAAATATGACATGAAGAATGTTTTTAATTAAAAAATAGGGCATTCATATTGTATTAAATTTATAAAACCACGGCATGAATATTGTGTTGAATTGAGGGCATGTACCTATTGTGTTGAACTAAGAAATACAACATGAATATTGTGTTGAATTTAAAAATAGATAATAAATATTGTGTTAAATTTAGAAAAATGAGAATAAATATTTTGTACAATTAAAAACATTAGAGGATACATATTTTCTAGGTACACTATTTCTATTAGAATTAGGTTGAACTAAAGGTGAATTGGATTTCTTTTTTCATTAAATTGAGGCTGATTTTGAATCTTCCTCCATTAATTTGATGGAATACATATTTTAAAAGTAAATATTTACATTTACATAAATTCATTATATATATTTATCTACTCATTTTTGAATCAAAAAAAATATATGCATTTTATTTTAGGTTTGCTTGTTCTGAGAGGGTTATATGAAAATTTCAATACTTGACATTATTAAACATTTTCATATGTATTGCCTTTGTCCAATACTAATATATTATGTTATTTTTTTAATATACTTATATCTTGAATTTTGAATGGGAAAATTCAAATTCGTACTTGACATTCTCCAACTCCTAGTATTTATTGTACCTATAACCAAATATTCTTAAGCAAACCCCTATTTTGAGGACTTAAGTGATTGAATGGAAAAGAGACACAACTTTCACAAGAGTAGTTCATTTTTGAGGTAAATCCAAATAGGGTTGCTTTTTACTATTCATATGTACCATATATCGTAAGGTTTAGTTATTTAATTAATACACTAGATGTTACATCCCAATTCCTCATTAAGCAAACAACTCAATTATTCATGGATATTTATAGTTAACAATTTGATTTGGTTATTATTAACTAAGATATGAATTATATGTTGTTATATAATAGTTTAATATTTATTATATTAAATATTATTTTATTACTATGAGTTATATGTATTGTATATTCTTAAGTTATGATCATGTTGATTTGTTATTTCAGCAGTATTTTATGATGTATATATATCATGATGTTATGGTCTAACTATCTACTTATTGTGAGTTTCACAATGGAGAGACTCATCCCTCAGAGTGTGATGGAGGGGAAGCATGATTGGAGAGGGTGATGAATATGGAGATGTTGGGGCATGATAGAGGAATGGATAGAACACATCACAAACCACATTAAATAGTAAATACTAGATGCATAGTAAAATTGTAAAAGTTAGTATGTTTTTGATGATTGGTTGCATTGGAAATATTTACACATGGTTAGCTTAGTGTAATGATTAATTTGAATAGATCATGTGTGATGTATAATCAATTTTTTTTTTTTTTATGTTATGTAATATTTCTATTAAGTCAATATGACTAACTATTTATACGAAATAGTTATTTATTATTAAGTTAATTAAAAAATATAAAAAGAATAGATAAAAATGAATAATAGGAATAAAATAAAGTGTTTTAAATGAGTAAAATAGAAAAATAAAAAATAAAATCAAGTAACTAAAATAAATAAAACAAATTAAAAAGAGTATATTTAGGAAAAGATAGCTTTAAAGTAAAATAAATTCTCATTTAAAGAGAATAAAGATTTAGAAGGGGAAGAATTTTTTAAGGGATAAGAAAAGGAGGAGAAGAGAGAAAAGAAGAAGAAGATCATGAAAGAATGAGATAAAAAAAGGAAGGCATAGTGTAGGAGAGAATCGTCCCTTAGAGCATGATGGAGGGAGAGCATCAACGTAGAGGGTGACGTAGATGGAGATGTTAGGAAACAATAGAGGAATGGTTAGAACCTTACATACACCATATTAAATAGTACATACTAGATGCATAGTATAATTGTAAATGTTAGTATGCTTCTGATGATTGGTTGCACTAGAATTATTTATGCATGGTTAACTTCATGTAATAATTAATTAGAATAGATCATGTGTGATTTAGAATTAATCTTATATGTTTGTGTTATGTAGAATTTTTATTAAGTCATTATGACTAACTATTTATACTGAATAGTTATTTATTATTAAATTAATTGAATAATATAAAGATAATAAATAAAAACAAATAATAATATTAAAACAAATCAAGTGTTTTAAATGAATAAAATAGAAAAAGAAAAAGAAAATTAGAGAATTAAAATAAATAAAACTAATTAGAAAGAGTATATTTAAGAAAAAGATAGCTTTAAAGTAAAGAAAATTATTATTTAAAGAGAATAAAGATTTAGAAGGGGTGCAATTCTTAAGGGAGAATAAAAGGAGGAGAAGAGAGAAAAGGAGAAGAAGAGCATGGAAGAATGAGAAGGAAAGGAAGCCACAGTGTAGGAGACCTTCTAGTTCACATTGTTTCATCTCAAACATCTTGTCAGGTAGGTAAAGTATTTAAAATATTATGTGGAATTAATTAATATTTTATGTGATTTTCTATGTGTAAAATTTTTCCACATATTTTCTTTAACTTGGTCATATAAATAACTTTATGCTACGGTTGAGCCTTGAGCCTTCCCAGATTAGTTTATGACCTTAAGTGCTCTAAAATATAGACTCAATTTTCATTTCAGATATATAAATGTCCAAAAAAAATTATAATTACAATAACAACCCTTGTGCCATCCACTTCATACCCTGTTTGAGTATGGTAGAAGACCAATATAAGGAAATTTGCTTCTAATCATAAACATGAGTAAATATAAAATAATATAGTGTAATCTAAATAGTTAAACATTCATGATGTGTGTCTGTGTGTGTGTGTGTGTGTGTGTGTGTGTGTGTGTGTGTGTATGTGTGTGTGTGTGTGTGTGTAATATGAATAAAATACAAGTAGACCTTGCACCTAAGTGAAGTGCCTACATGCAATCAAACTGCTATTTATGTATTTTACTGGGAAAAATATTGTCACGCATATATTTTGATTTTCATATATTTAGTCAGCAATGGGTATCCTATTGTTCACTCTTTTACTAGATATGATGTTCCTTATAAATTTAAATTTTGGTTTACACCAATCAGTACTAAAAATCCATCCTAATCAAATAATGCATTCACCAGTCTAAATGCAAATGTCAACTTCTCACTATGGTGGTAGTATGATGGATTCCATTCCACTCTACCACATCATCTAGTACATATCTTGGATCTAGAAAATACAATTTATCTAGCTCTATGCAAATCCATGAATAATTCATTTCCTTTTCTACATCACTCTATTTCTATGTAGAGGTCTAGTAAAAGAACATATGGCACATCATTTTCGGACCAGCTCAAAATATAATTGTTGTAGATACTCTTAGTCCTTCCATATAATTTAGTTTTCTATTTAAATCTATTGTGAAATTTATAAGTTTACATAGGGAGGACTTTTAAAGTATATAAGTTGTTTATAAAACAAGCCGATGTTCAATAGTATACGTGTATTATATGCATAACCAATATGGTATGCACTCCACTTATATGATGAATAGATCAGGTATATAAGAGTGTGATTATATAATATAAGCATATGCTAAGTGGGTTTTTTGATCATGCAAGTGTATGAATTTTTTAATATAATATAATATAATATAATATAATATATATATATATATATATAGTCGATAGTGGGAGAGTTTAAAACTTGATATAATAGGTCAGACACCATTTTAATCTTGATAAAATTACTCAGTTGAGCATTATTTTATCAAATATGGTATACCCTTGTCATCTTCATTGATAAATAAGTAATCTATAAATCACATGATATATATATATATATATATATATATATAATATCAAGTTGTAATTTGGTGTGTGTGTGTGTGTGTATATATATATAGACACACACACACACACACACACAAAATTACAACTTGATATATATATATATATATATATATATATATATATATATATATATATATATGACCATCATATAGAAGAAAATAACAAAATAATGTGATATTATGTCAATAGTGATACGGTATTAGAGTGATACAAGGTAATTCAAAGAAATATGTGTAAGTAGTGAGAAGGCTAAGTCATTGTCTGGAATGAGGTATTTAGAGACTAAGTAATGCTTTTGAAGTAGAGTAGTCTATATAGAATAAGTCAATAGAGTAAAACTTATAGAAAAATATATAGATAACATGCATAGACTAGTGTAGGGTACAAACACATTAATGTATTATGTAAATGCTTTATGTGGTGAATTTGAATTGAAGTTGAGTTGATTCATTTTGAAAACTAACAATAAATAATGACACTAGAATATTGACATAAAAGGTCTATTGTCTAAAGTACTCAATTTATATTAATATCTTGATGATTCAAGAGTGTAACGATTATTGAAATTTTATAAGACTTGACTAGCATTAAAGATGACTAATGGTATTCATATACATCACCTACATAGTATTGAAAACCTATGAACAATGTACAAAATGAGTATATTGATATGTACATAGACTTATACATATATAGATAATATTGATACATTGGGAAGTGTCTTACATTTATAGTCAATTTTTCTTAAAATTAAGTCAAATATTCCTAAGGGATTGGACACTAAGCTTACAGCCTCCTAGAAATATAACAAAGTTACTTAAATAGAAGTTTATTCCTTTTAAGATTATGACTCTTTTGTTACAACTAGATGTTTGAATTTAGTAGTGAATATATAAAAATTATGGACTATTATGTTTGTGAGAGTCATAGAATATACTTTATTTGATTTTACTTATGAGATTTAGAAACATGTACTTTAAATATATATACTATACCTGGTTGGTATAAATTATAATTGTTATGCTTGTTATTTATGTGGTATACATTATAGTAGAGATTCATTCATACGTTTGATGGACTCAATGTATGTATTTGATTATTCCTATGTTTAATATGGTTTAATATTTATAGTAGGGAGTAATTCATATAAATCTATTGGTTATGGATATGTTAAACAAATCTCATATTACTTGTACTGAGTAAGTAGTGAGATGGACTTCACTAGTTTACTAACATCTCCAATTACAAATGAAGGTAATCTGATCAAATAGTGTGTATGAATTTCATTCATCCTAGATATAGATAAGTATTGAAAACATGAGACAAAATAATAATAGTTAGACATTGTCATTTCATGTATGATTTACATATTTGTGCGATATCATGTTAGAATGGATTTATTTATAGTACACTACATGTTTTATAAATCATACAACACATGGGTACTAGCTTGTTTATTTGGATTCCCACATGATCATTATCTACTCATCCATGAAGGTAGGGTCATTTTCTAATGTGGTATTTTGTGGGGGATTTATGGTCTATGGATTGTGTGGAAAAGTTCTCGTATGGTGCTCTCCTTGCCTACAATAGTACTTATTTGAAGATTACACTTGAGATTGCCATAAACACTAAACTTTGATGAAATCATGCTTCATGTAGCCATGTATATTATATTTATACATTGTATTATATTTATTATTGAAACATTACCCTGATGAGCTATAAATACTTATTGTACATTGACAGTAGTGGTTGTATGTTTTTACCAACCATGACTGGACATCTATAATTGCTTTTTATATTTAGTTATGATGTGTTTATTATGATGATAATGATCAGTGATGGATGATGTTACATGATTATTTTATAGTTATTATACTTAGAGTTTTTTATTTGGTTCACTACATAAATTTTCATGGTGAATCTAATGAAAGAATACATTGTTTGAAAAAAATCATGTATTTTGAGGTACATTTCAATGGGGTTGTTACATGTGGTATCAGAGCTATGACTCAAAATCTAGGACCTAATGAGACCACTAATATTTTCATATCCTTCTATTGATAAAAATGGGGATGGTGAAAGCTAGAGTATTCAGAGAGGGTCTATCAAATGTCAATGACACTAACCCCCAATTTGCTTCTAACTGATTTATCATTGAACAAATATCAAAGTTAGATCAGATCTTCATAGCCATGAATAATATTAGGGACTAGACTATAACACTAGAGAAGGAAGCTCATGGTCATGAAAAGGAAGAACAAAATGAATAACTTGAAGATCATCCTATCGAGTAGGAAAATCCTTAGGACGTGAGAGCATAGATAGCTACAGAGTTGGCTAGAGATATGAAAAAGGTGAATCCACCTAATTTTAATGGAACTATTTTAGGTGATGAATTTGATTCATGGATGATTTATATGGAGAACAATTTTAATATTTAGAACTACTCTAAGGTTATTAAAGTAGTTTTGAGAAATTACCAGTTAGGTGTTGAGAGAGCTATGTGGTAGGCCAATAAGAATTTGAAAATTAATATTAATTCAACCACCACTACATGGGAGAAGTTTATGAATTTTTTTAGATCACAGTGACTTCCACAACTTTACTTTGATTAGAAACTTATAGATTTCCAAAATCTAAAGAAGTGAGACTTATTAGTGAATGATTACTAGGAGTTGTTCACTAAACTTTTGAAGTATGTACCTTAGTACCAAGTAGATGAGAGGTTCAAAATTAGGAAGTTTATCATGGGACTAAAACCTTAGATAGGTGGAGAGGTGAACAATCATGGAACTTATACCATGGACCAAGTCTGTAAGAAAGTAGTCAAGTAGTAGCAAAATTTAAAGTCTATTGCATAGGCTAGGGACAAGTTTAAGAAAAAGTTTAGAAATTTTAAACCAACATTCAAAAATAAGAACTAGAAATAGAGGAGTGGATACTCTAGGAAGTAGTTCAAAAGTTATAATTCCAAATTAAATAATGGTTCAAGCAATAAGAAACTGGGAAATGGTTTCAAAGGCAATTTCAAGGAAAACTAATAAGCTGATAGAAAATTACTACTTGGAGTTTTTTTAATTTGTGGAGATGATCATTATGCTCATGACTGTATTCAGGACAAGTCAAATAATAAAGGTCATATTCGTTAGTAAGGCACTTTCTATAAGCACATTCATGTAGCAGTTGATAATCAACAAGCCAAATTCCAAGCTTCACCCATAGAGCTATCAAGTATTTTATTTGAACATCCACTTTCCAATTTGATAGATACATGGGATATATAATGTTTTATATCTCCTAGAATAATTATTAAGTTATCTAAAAGAGTTGGAGTAATGATAAATGCATGGTCAGTACAATATGGGAATGATTCAAAAGTCATAGTTGATAAGTGTTTAGTTGAAGTAGAGATTAAATTACTTGAATTCACAATAGTAGTTGATTTGTATATAATACCACTAGGGTAATATGATATTATCATAGAAGTCAAATGGATTGAAAAATATAAGTCCAAGGTTGACTGTAATCTAAATAAGGTTGAGTATCTAGATGATTTTAGAAATCAAACACAAATTTAGGGTGATAAAATAAAGTTGAGGCTTAGGAATATTTCTACAATGCAACTCAAGAGTTATCATGAAAAAGGGTGCCAAGTATTTGACATCAAGATAAATGAAATGGAGAAACCTAAGGAAACATCTCTCAAAGATTATCCATTCCTTAGTAATTTTCATGATGTGTTTCCAAAATAATTTTCAAGATTACCTCCTAGACATGAGTTTGATTTCTTTATCGATATCATACCTAGATTGGAACCAAAATCTAAGGCACCTTATAGAATGAAAACCACAAAATTATTGGAATTGAGGGATCAACTCTAAGAATTATTATCAAAATGGTTGATTAGGCCAAGTGTGTCACCATGGGGTGCACCATTTGTCTTTGTAAAGAATAAGGATGGCAATCTTTGACTTTGTATTGATTATAGAATGTTGAACAAGGCAACTATCAAAAATAGGTATCTACTACATTGTATATATGATCCTTTTGATCAAATACTAATAGTAATGGTATTTTATAAGATTAATTTTATAGCATGATACCATCAGTTCAGGATAAAGGATGAGAATATTTTGAAGACAACATTCAAAACTCATTATAGGCATTATGAGTTCATAGTGTCACCCTTTGGATTGACAAATGCTCTGATAACATTCATGAATCTCATGAATAATGTGTTTAGAGATTATATAGATCATTTTGTTTTGGTATTTTTGGATGAAATTTTTATATACTCTAAGAATGAAGAGGAACATCTCCAACATCTATAATTGGTTATGCAATAGTTGTGAAAGCAAAAGTTGTATGGAAAATTGTCTAAGTGTGCATTTTTTTAGGAGAGAGTGAAATATCTTTGACATACTATCTTTGTGAATGGTATCTCAGTAGATCTAATAAAGATAAAGGCCATTATAGAATGTCCAACACCAAGGAATGTACATGAGGTGAGGAGTTTCATGGGATTAGTAGGCTATTATAGGAAATTCATTTTGAATTTTTATAGAATAGCTAATTAGATCCCCTCTCTAAAATGGAAAAACCAAAGTTTTGTCTAGTTAAATATTTGTGAAGTATATTTTCATGAATTGAAAAGAAGGCTTACTTTAACATTAGTGTTAAGATTTCCTAACCGCAATGGTCATTTTTTAGTGGTCAAATATGTGTCTAGAGATGGACTAAGAGGAGTCCTTAAGAAAAATGACATAGTGTTAGCTTATGAATCAAGAAAGATAAATCCTTGTGAGGTAAACTATGCCCCTCATGATTAGTAACACATAGTAATTGTGTATTCTTTGCAAGTTTTGTGGCATTACTTATTGTTAAAATCATTTGATCTCAAGATGGATAACTTGGGACTCAAGTACATCTTCACCGAACTGAATCTGAATCCTCGTTAGAGATGTTGGCTAGAATTCTTGTTTGACTATGATTTCAATATTAACGATGTTAAATTCAATAAAAATAGAGTAGATGATGCCTTTAGTCATAAAGGGTACATACTAGATCTCGTTACTATTAGGATTACTTTCAATGATCAAGTGATAAAAAATTTAGCAAGAGATGAATTTTATGATCAGGTCAAGAAAGCATTTTCTATGAATGCTCATAATCCTACGTATAAAATATTTAGATTAGAGAGTGCTAGTATTTTATGTTACAATCTGAGTATGTATGTGCCAAATCAAGAGAATATCTGAAGCACCATGCTAAAAGCACTACACAATACCCCAAATATAGGATATTCCTCAAGGCATAACTTAGACCACTATATTTATAGAAAGGAATCAAGAAAGATGTAGTGGATTTTGTGTCACATTATCTAAAATGTCATCAAGTGAAAGCTAAATATGTGCATCTAGTTTGTTTGGTATATGTAAGTAGCAGGTAATCAATATGGACTTTTTCCAAGGTTGACCTTTTTCATGGAGAATGCACGATATGATCTTGGTTGTAGTTGATAAACTAACCAAGGTAGCTTATTTTACATTAAGTAATCTGATAGATGATGCACCTACTCTTGCTAATAGGTTTATAAATGAAGTGTATAGGTTGCATGGATTCCTAAATAAGATCATTTTGGATCATGATTTGAAGATGACTTATAGATTTTGGTTATCTTTAAATTTAGCATTGGATACACAACTAAACTTTATCACTATGTATCACCTAGAGATTGATGGTCAAATTGAGCAAGTTAATAAAGTATTAGAGGATCTTCTTCATATGTATTGCATGGAATATCAAAATAAGTGGGAATATTATATTCCATTGGTTGAGTTTTCTTTCAATAACTGATACTAATTAGCTTTGAAGATGGCATTGTTTGAGGCACTATATGGAAGAAGATGTAGGACACTAATTAGTTGGGACAAGTTGGAGGATAGGGTAGTATTTGGACCTAAGATACTTTTAGAAATAGAATAACTAGTTAGACTAATAAACCAGAGATTGGCCAAGGCTAATGATAGGTAGAAGATTTATGCGGATCTAAAAAATATAGATAGGTAGTTTTTTTTAGGTGATAAAATATTCTTGTGATTTAAGCTGAAAAAGAGCTCAATTAAATTTAGAAAATCAACAAAAAATTCACCAAGATATGTGGGACCCTTTGAAGTGTTATAATTGGTCAATCATTTAGCATATAGGTTTGTTTTGCCACTAGCCTTAGCTCTATTGCATAATGTCTTCCATGTTTTTTATCTTTAAAAGTATGTATCTGATCCTTCACATGTGTTGGATTAGAATGCTTTACAGGTTCTTGATCCTAAGTTGGTCATGGTATAACCAATCAAAGTAATTGACACTCACAAATTTCCTTTATGTAATAGAGAGATGTTACAGTTCAAGGTCTTATGGGACATATTCTCTAAGGACAATGCTACTTGGGAGGACTACAATGAGTTCTACAGGTGATTTCCATATATATTTACTTGATTTAATACTTCATATTATGTTATATTTTTATTGAAAAATGTTTTTAATTCAAAACCTATATTTTAATAAGTGCCATCGAGATGATGACTATCTTTAGAGGGGAAGGATGTTACATCTTAATTCCTCACAAAATCAAACTTACTTGATTATCTATAGATATTTATAGTTATCAATTTGATTAGGTTATTATTAGCTAAGATATGAGTTATATGATGTTATGAGAAAGTTGAATATTACTTAGATTACATGATTTCATTACTATGATTTAGCATAGTGTATATTCTTTACGGTTAGCTTAGTGTAATGATTAAGTGGAATAGATCATGTGTGATTTAGAGTTAATCTTATATGTTTTTGTTATGTAGAATTTTTATTAAGTCATTACGACTAACTATTTTTACTAAATAGTTATTTATTATTAATTTAATTAAAAAATATAAAAATAAAAAATAATAATAATAAAACAAAATAAGTTTTTTAAATGAATAAAATAAAAATAAAACCATGGAATTAAAACAAATTAGAAACAATATATTTAATAAAAAGATAGCTTTAAAGTAAAGAAGATTCTCATTCAAAGAGAGTAAATATTTAGAAGGGGCACAATTCTTAAGGGATAAGAAAAGGAGAGAGAAAAGGAGAAGAAGGGCATGGAAGAACAAGAGAAAGAAAGGAAGGCATGGTGTAGGAGACCTTTTGGTTCACATTGCTTTAGCTCAGATGTTTTTTTAAGTAGGTGAAGTATTTAAAATATTGTGTGGAATGAAGTAATATTTAATGTAATTTTTATGTGTAAACTTTAGGTGAAGTATTTAAAATATTGTGTATAATTAAGCAATATTTTATGTAATTTTCTATGTGTAAAATTTCTCCAAATATGTGTTTTAACTTGGTTATATCAATAACTCTATCCTAGGGTTGAGCCTTAAGCCTTCCTCGCTTAGTTTATGACCTTAAATGCTCTGTAATCTGGACTAAGTTTCCATTTTAACTATATAAATGTCCATAGAAAAGTAAAAGACCAACAACAACCCTTGTGTCATCCACTTCATCATTTGTTTGAGGATGGTAGATGACTAATGTAATGAAATTCATATTTGATCATAGACATAAATAAATATAAAATAATATAGTGCAATCAAAACTATTAAGCATCCTTGATATATATATATATATATATATATATATATATATCAAACTATTATTTATGTATTCTACTTATAAAAATATTGTCACACATATATTATGTTGTTCATATCTTTAGCCAGTGGTGTGTATCATGTTGTTCACTCTTTTACTAGCTATGATGTTTGATATACATTTAAATTTTGGTATATGCTAGTTAATATCAATAAGCCATCCCAATCAAAGAATGTGCTCATTAGTCTAAATTCAAATGTCAACTTCTCACTATGGCGATAGTGGGATATATCCCCTTCCACTCTGCCATATCATCTAGTACATATCTTGGATCTGAAAAATAAAATTTCTCCAATTCTATGCAAATCCATGCATAACTCCTTTCCTTGTGTATGTTGCTTCATTTCTATGTAGAGGTATGGTAAAGGAACAAATGACATATCATTTTAGGACTATATCAAAATAAATTTGATGTACATATTCCTAACCCTTCCATATAATTCAGTCCTCTATTTAAATCTATTGGAAAATTCATAAGTTTTCATAGGGAGGACTTTTAAAGTATATAAGTGGTTTATAAAACAAGTTGATGCTCAATAGTATGAGTATCTTGTATGTATAAGAAATATGATATGGGCTCCACTTATATGATGACTAGACTAGGTATATAAGAGTATGATTATATAACATACGCATATGCTAAATGGGTTTTCTGATATTGCAAGTGTATGAATTTATAAGTGTACACACACACACACACATGATTTTGGTGGGATAGTTTAAAAATTGATATAATTTAAAACTTGATATAACAAGTCAGATGTTATTTTATTCTTGATAAAATTACTCGGTTGAGTATTATTTTATTAAATATGGTACCCCCTTATCATATTCATTGATAAATAATTAGATACATTTAACTAGATTATATATCACATCAGATACCAAATTGTAACTTTATATATATATATATATATATATATATATATAAAATTGTAACTTGATATATATATATATATATATATATATATATACACACACAAACACACACACACACACACACACATATATATATACACACACACACACGCACGCACTCACACACACACACACACACACACACACACACACACACACACACACACACACACACACACACACACACACACACACACACACACACACACACACACACACACACACACACACACACACACATATATATTTCTAATATCACACTATCATATAGAAGAAAAGAACATAATGGGATATTGTGTCAATAGCAATACTATATTAGATATATATGAGATAATTCAAAGAAATATATGTGTAAGTAGTGAGAAGGCTAAGTCAATGAATGGAATGATGTATTTAAATACTAAGTAATGTTTTTGAAGCAAATTAATTTATATAAAATAAGTCAATAGAGCTGCACCTATAATAAAATGTATAGATAACATGCATAGTTTGTTGTAGCATACAAACACATTAATGTATTATGTGAATGCTTTATGTCATAAATTTGAATTGAAGTTGAGTTGATTTATTTTGAAACCCAAAAATAATTAATGAGACCAGAATATTTACATAAAAGGTCCACTGTCTAAAGTACTTAATTTATATTAATATCTTGATGATTCATGATAGTAATGATTATTGAAATTTTATAAGTCTTGATTATAATTAAAGATGACTAATGGTATTAACATACAACACCTATATAGTATTAAAAACTTATGAATGGTACATAAAATGAGTATATTGATATGTACATACACTTATACATATATAGATAATATTAATACACTTGAATGTGTGATTACATTTCTAGTCATTATCTGTTAAAATTAAGTCAAGATTCCTAAGGGATTCGACACTAAGCATACAACGTTCTAAAAATATAATAAATTTGCTTAAAAGGAATTTTATATTATTGTTAACATTATGACTCTTTTGTTATCACTAACTGTTTGAATTTAGTAGTGAGTATATAAAAATTATGGACCAATATATTTGATCTAGTCATTGAATATACTATATTTACATTTACTTATGAGATTTAGAATCTTGCAGTTTAAATATATATATTATACCTGGTCAGTATAAATTGCACTTATTATACTTGTTATTTATGTGGTACACATTATAATGGAGATTCATTCATATTTTTGATGGACTAAATGTATGTAATTGATTATTGTTGTGTTTAACATGTTTTAAGCTTTCTAATAGGGAGTAATCTATATAAATATGTTTATTATAGATATGTTAAATAAATATTGTGTTGATGGTACTAAGTAAGTAGTGAGATAGAATTTACTAGCTTACTAACATATCTAATGATAGATGAAGATAATTTGATCAAGTGGTGTGTATGAATTTGAATCATCCTAGAGATTGATAACTATTGAAAACTTTGGCCATAGATAATGTTAGTTAGACATTTTTATTTATTGTGTATGATTTACATGTTTATGTGATATCATCTTAGAATAGATTTCTTTATGGTACACTACATGTTTTTAGAAATCATACAGTACACAGGTACTATCTTATCTCTATAAATTTCTACACCATCACTATCTACTCATCCAAGAAGGGAGGGTCATTCCCTGATGGGGGATTATGTGGGGGATTGATGATCCATTGTTGGTGTGGAAAAGTGCTTGTATGATGCTCTCCCTCCCTATAATAGTGCTCATTTGGAGACAACACTTGAGATTAAGAAAGATACTAGAGTTCAGGGAACTCATACTCCGTGGAGCCATGTATCATATATTTATACATTGTATTATATTTATTATTGAAACATTATGCTATTGAGTTGTAATTACTCACTTATTGTACATTGATAATAGTGGTTGTATGTTTATACTAATCATGGCTAGATATCTATAATTACTTTCTGTATTTAGTTATGATGTGTTTCTTATGATTATAATCATTAGTGATGAATGATGTCACATGCTTCTTTTACAGTTATTGTACTTAGAGTATTTTATCTACATCACTACTTATATACTCATGGTGAATATAATTAAATAATTTGTTTTTTAAGAAAAATCACATATTTCTAGGTAGATTCCAATGGGGATGTTACACTAGATAAATCATCATATTCTTTTCATTATAAGGCCTTTGATAAATAAGATGAGATGTAAATTACTAGACCAAATAGTCAATTTTAAATTACAGTGAAGGTATTCACCAAAGACAAGGGGTAGGTACCATACAAACCTTATGATTACTATTCACTAATTGATTCATACTTTCAATAAATTATATGGGATTGTATGATGTTGAGCTAAAAAAAAGTTGAAGCATTTTCATGGTCAATGGAGACAAAACTTCTTGAAATGTATGAAACTTTTAGCTTTTGGGTGAAATTACATAATATATTAACATATATTATATTTGATGCAAGTTTGGGTCTCTTTATTTTAAAACTCATCATTGTGGGAACAAAAACCTATTAAGATCATGTCATTCCCATATTACCATTCCACAAACCTAAGTACTCATTTGGTGATTGGAAAAGGTTTGATATGTTTAAGTTTAACATGTCAGATAATTTTTTCTATGTTAAAATGCATTAACAATCACAAATAAGATTGAGAATGGTTTGAAAGTATTAAACAATGTATTACTTTTCATACATTAGTGGACAATTGTATTCTTATGTCTAACTAGGATGGCACCCTATGTGTGTCTACTCAAGAGATATTTATCTATGTCATATTTTGAGAAAATAATCTGAATTGTATATATAGTCATTCTATAGGTCCAAAATTCCATAATAACCATTATGTGTGATCATTCCTTATCCTCATGTAATTTCCATATATAGCCTAGATTTGGTTGTGGAACTTTGACATGTGAATGAACTCAGCCTATTAGATAGATCTATATTCTTTATTTTTGTGGATATATGCTTCTATCTATTTATTTGTAATTAATTTATTCATATTTTAAATAAAAATCAAAATTAAGATAAATTTATCTGACATAAAGATAATCATAGCAATATATTACTAACTTAGATTTAAATGTTTTTATTTCTATTCTTACACATGATGCGTGTAATCCTTCTTTAGAGATATGTGTTTCATAGGTTTAACCCATATCTCAAAATAGGGTAAAAATCTTATATCCATTATAACTTCCACATCCTAGGATTCTAGTCATTTATGCATTAACTTTTCTCCTCCATGTGAGGGAAGTGATAGATTGATATTTTGATATATACCCAACACATGTTACTTATTCTCATCATGGGATATATATGATACATTTTTTTAACCCTATGTTTTTTTTTTCCTTACTCTTTCCCCTTTCATTACTCTCTCTCTCTCATCCCTCCTTTAGTTATAGATATATATCCTAAACCCTACACTACATAGTTCTTGAGCACTAGAACTATACACTATACAATTTTAGGGTCAGCCCTTATGACCCTTATTTTTGGGTATCTTTTGGCTTGTGTCCCTAATGTTTTATCATTTTTATCATTTTTTATGTTGTCTTGTGTGCCAATAACATCCTAATTTGATTTTGATAAATGTATAAACATGAGTGCATTGGATCATATAGGACAATAAATAATGATTAAGCAAGATAATATGTTTTATTAAGATCTAATATGAAAGAGCAAGTGCAGATATGTCAAGAATTTATAGTAGAATATAATCAAAACTATAAAGCATTTATATGTTTTCCATGCATTAATTTTAGCACAAAAAATCATATAAGACTTAGCGTCATATTTTACAAAAAACTTTTTTGTTGATATTAATTAAGAGTTGATTGTCAAATTTGTTCCTTACTTTAAACTTGATAATAATCGAAGGATAACATAGGCCTCCGAAGACATCACCCGTTTTCTCTGAGTTGTGATGATTTTTTAGAGTTTTGAAGAATGATATTAGTGTACCACATATTTGCTTAAATTTTTTAAAAATGTGATCAAGGTTTCTAAGTCATGGAATAAACTAACAAGATATTCAAATCAAATTTTCATTATGATATTTTTAAAAAATTAATACACTGATGTTTTCATCAAAAAAAGGGCACCTACATTTTCATAAGAGTATATTAAGTTATATATTTCTTCATTTTGATTTTTTTTTTCTTCATTTCACTATTTAAAAATGTTCAATGTTATCTATTTTTAATAATCTCATATCATTTAAAATATTATTTTATTTTAAATTAAATGTAACTTGTTGCTTAATTACATTTGTTAAACCTTATTTTATATTTTTAGCATGGGTAGATATTTTTCATAAGCACTTTCCCAAAATTGATATCCATACCCATAATTTTTTGTTTGATATTAGAAAAAGAACGTGGAAAGGAAGAGAAAATCCTTTTTAAAGCCCACCATACCCACAATCCTAGTGGCCCTGTTTATAATAATGAATGAATCTAGGAATGATTTATATAATTATTCCTTCCATTTTATTTTTAGTTAGACTCTTAAATTATGTAACCAAACATATTTTACTTGATAGCGCACACAATTAAATCTCCTTAGCTTTATTCCACATTTAAATATCTAAAAAAATCTTTAAATAAAGGTAGTTAGAAAATAGTTTTCACTTTTCCCTAATATATATTTTTTTATTTGACAGAATCTTTAAATAAAGGTTGGTTAGATAAATAGAAGAATAATTTTATAGATGTCATATTATAAGTGAGCTTGCTCAAAGTTTCAAATATGTTTCATATTGAATTTTGTAAATAAGATTTCTGAGGATTTCTGTGGTTATATATGAAAAGAGTTATTATCAAATCATATTTATTAATTGATAAAATGAATTAATATTTTCTCAAGGTAAGGATATTTTATAGAGTTTTTCTTGTTGTTTGAGAAACAAAAGATTGATTATAAGAATTTTTTTAAAATATATTTCAAATACAAATTTATGAGTATTTTGTCATCACCAAAAACATTCAAAACATGGGTAAATGATAACTGGAGACTTATATAATCTATTGATATATCAATTATTCCAACCCACAATACCCACAATCCTAGTGGCCTTGTTTATAATAATGAAACAATATAGGAATGAAAAAATATATTTATTTTTCAAATATTCTTGAGGATATCGAAATATTCTATAAATCTCCTCAGCTTTATTATGCGAAATGGAAGAAAGCCACATTTTCCACATTGAAATATCTCATTCTAGATAAAAAGTAGTTAGAAAATAGTTTTCACTTTTCTCTAATAATTTTTTTTTTATTTGACAAAATCTTTAATTAAAGGTTGGTTACATCATAAGAAGAATAACTTTATAGATGTCATATTATAAGTGGGCTCACTCAAAGTTTCAAATATGTTTCACAATTAATTTTGTAAATAAGATTTTTGAGGATTTATGTGGTTACCTACAAAAAGATTTATTCTAAAATCATATTTATCAATTGATAAAATAAATTAATATTTTCTCAAGGTAAGGATATTTTATAGAATTTCTTTGTTGCTTGAGGAACAAAGAATTAATTATAAGAATTAAAAGAAAAAGCTTTCAAATACAAGTTTATGAGTATCTTGTCATCACCAAAAACATTCAAAACATGGGTAAAAGATAACTGGAGACTTACATAATTTATTGAAATATCAATGATTCTAACAAATTAATTCTTAGGTTTTTCTCTTCTAAGAAAAAAAATTACCAAATTTTCCAAGTAGACCCTAATCTGTTTATGAAGAAATCATGAATATTAATGAAACATTGGTAACCTTCTTTCGACCTTATGAAAGACCTTTCAATGACAATAGCATCCTAAGTTCTTCCACCTTAATACCAAGTGAATACTAGCATCAAAATTGTCTCTAAATTTTTGGAAATGTTATTGGGGAATATATAGCCTCCTTTGTCTTCACCATGAACCTTGGAGTGCTCAATTATGCTTGAATTTGTGTCAATATAATATATATAATCCTTTCCAATTCCATCTAACTCTAGATATTGGGGGATTAGAATGGGAGTAGTCTATTGACTATGAGAACATACCCTTCATATGTTGTTTATGTCATTAGCATGGATGCCTTGCAAGGGTCTAGCCCATACATGAATTAAAAGAACTGCTCATTACTAATCAAGTAAATAACCAAGAAGAGTATATTAAAGAACAAAATATGTATAGGAAAAAAATCAAACTAGATAAAAAAGATAAATAAATCATTTATCATGTAAAACACAAATGAAAAGTAGAGGAATTTTTTATGAGGTTTAACATAAGAAATATAAATCTCGCTCTCCTCCTAATAATATCTCATCACCCAGTAAAATATTTTTTATGCTAGAAGATACAAACGTATATGAAGTTAAAATCATCCCAAACTCAAATGGCAAATACAAATAAAGGAAAACATATAATATAATGATATTTTAACAAGAAAACAACATAAGAGAGTCATAGCCACTTGTATCTTTATATTCAACATCCTCCATGTCAAAATTAAAAAAACATAACAAAAATCCTCAACATCTATGGGTCATGATCCCAAAATATCATAAGTTTATGAACTCAAAACACTAGCCAATGGTAAAAAAGAAGACACATTATTGTGATCAAGGAATGGAATATGAAATACTTAGCCACAATAAAAATAGTAGATCAACAAGCAATGAATATGGAAACTCAAAATGAATATCAACCAACCATCTTAGGGAGTATATTAAATCCCTATGATATAATTTTGTAAATGAGGGTCATCTCTTGGAATATACGAGTAATAATTTTACCCAATAAACATTATCTTATAAATAATTAATGTGAAATTATAAGGATTAAACATGTTATTATGTAAAGAAATATGCAAATATTGAACCCAAAATAGTGATTGAAGTCTATAATGGGTCTAGGATAACTAAAACAAACTCAATATCTTCACCCAAAGTTACATGCATACTTATATAACCTTAAGTCAAAGAATAAAAATATGTTAAGTTAGAGTGGTTATCAAATATATTAAATCAAAGATGTGATGAGATCCAATGTGGCCTTCATCATGGGAAGATTGAAATAATGATACAATAAAACAAATTTCACCCATACCATCAACCTTATTATATGTATAAGTAAGCAAGTTTATATTTTTAATTGAATATTTATCTTTTATAAAATCTTTTCAAATTAAAGAATTATTATTTGAGGATAATGACTAAAGATATATTCTTATTTATAATTAAATTATAAAATAGTTTTTATAATTTATATGTGGATAATAATGTACATAGAAATGTGTGTTCGTCCATAATAATAATTTTACAAATGCATATTAGAAAATACAAGAGTGTATGCCATAATATACACTAACATGGCCCTTTAGGATATTCTCTATAAATGGAGTTGAAGATTAAATACAGAGTAGTTTCAGTAAACTTAGAAAATATATTGTGCACTAAATTATGTACATCAACACTCCACTTAAGATAAACTAAGAAAGTGATTCAATCCTTTAATAGGAGTCCTATAAACTAGGTCATGTTACGTGAGCATGCATAATAAGTGAAATAAAATAACTATGATAGGACTAAGTTTGAATATCATGCTTTGTAAACTATTCTTCAAAAAATCTCTAAAATCCAAGTGTATCACAATGGGTGTAACAAACTAACATTCCATTGATGCCAATGTCTAGATGTCGATGAATATAAAATATTACTAAGGTATTTATGGACACCATTACATCATACTAGAATACAAGGGTGTTAAGCCACTATAATTACCAAGTAAAGAAGGAAATTATGTTAAATATCTATATCTATATGAAATTGTAGGAAGTTAAAGATAAATAACACACTTAAGCATGTAAGCAATATATACTCAATGATCAAGATAGTAGCAGAATAAATCTACTTCTCAATATTCGAAGTGATATCCAAGTTGTCAATAAGTATTGACCTAAGTATAACCATCCTCAATATGGATCCAAAAATAATAATGTGCCATTGTGTATAAAATATATGTAGACATATCAAACACTAATTATAAAAGTCACACAAAGAGAGAGATTCGACTATACCATTATGAAAAAACTTAATTTAAGTTGATAAACACACATTTAAAACTTTATACTCTAAAAATGATGCATTTTTCAATTTTAGAATTAATGTTCAAAACTTGTTAATTTTTATCTTAAGATCTTAAAACATTATTTTGTTGGAAAAAAAATCAACAAAAATGAATGTTCCAACTTGAAATAGATGAGTGTAGAAAATGACTGGCGAAGCGAACCCTAGGGTGACAATAAAGACACAATATACCCAATAGCTAGTAAACATGAACTTGGAGGATGGTCATGAAACTAGAGAACACACAAAAAACCCAAATTACCAACATACACTTAAAAATTGATAATTTATAATACAAACATTAACTAATTTTTCATATGCTTACACCTAAAAAATAGCTTTCATATCACCCTAAAATAAGAGGAAAATATGTCATAAAAAATATCCAATACATTTTAATAATAGATAACAAGGATAAATCCTTAGAAAGATGTTACTAGGAAACATTAATCATCTTATAATCAAGACCTATAAACGAAATCCTTAAATCTATTGAGAACTATGACCTTAATTTTATTATCATTTCGTGCAAAAGTGGGTAACATTTAATCAAACCATCAATTTAAATCATCAAGGGAATGAAAGAGGAGAACCACATATTCATTAAAAATATTAATAAAGATTACAATATAATATAGAGAGTATTTATCTCTCCACATGAGAATGTTTTGCAAAAAAATGTTATAATTTACAATAAGAAGCCAATTTCAAACATCAAGAAAGAAAATGAATACAATTAAGACAATTTTAAATATAAAATTTATGGATTTAAAATACTTTGATGGAAAAAAGCTTTGCATTCAATTTAAAACATTGTTAACAATATAGTTCTATGCATCATTCAACATTGTCAGTTGAATATAGATTTAAAATAATTAAATGAATATAAAATTATAAAGTAATTTATTTTAATTGATTGATCACATGTAACATTTTTAAATGGAACATAAATATCTATTATGTTTTATTGAATATTTTATTTAAGGACATGAAAAATAAAAGTATAAATTGAACATGTGTTTATGAAAAAATAGACTAGATATTTGTCTCAACTCATTTCTAAATAAAATTTAAGAAAATTTCATGATCTTTTATTTATATCTTTCATTAATTTTGGCTACATAAATGTGTCCTTTTATGGAGATATAAACAAGTAATAATAACATGATGACTTTAATGAAATACTTTATTGTTTGGTTCATAATATATAGAATAGACCCCACCCACATCAACATTCACGTATTTCAAATATGTTTTTCATAGCACATTTGACTCTATAGAAAACAATGTTCCCAAAATTTTATTGTTTTTTTTAAACTTTATCTTTTATTTCATGCACTGTAAAAGTAGTAGTTAACATTTTTTTTTAAAACATCATAGTACAAAATATCTTTTGAAAAAAAAAATTAGATATTTTAATTAAAATAAAAATATAAAATTTAGTCTAAAAATATTTCTTATCATTAAAGTTTTTTTTATTTGTGTGTTTGATTTTATTGAGGATAAAGAGGTAATTCAAGACTTTCTATGGAACTTAGATCTACACCCTTTATTGATGAAACCATGGTTTTCACCCTTTAACCAACTCACTGAAACCTTTAACTCCAGGCCCATCTGGGTTCATCTTCCACATCTTCATTTCTAGTTTTTGGGCTAAACCTTGTTACAAAGCAATTGGAAACACCTTGGGTGAATTTTAGTTGCAGACCCTGCCATTACCCTTTTTTCCCACACCAATTTCCCATAAATCCTT
>JARHVA010002205.1:760000-832500 GCA_037957365.1 Torreya grandis
TAGGAAATATAAATCTCTCTCTCACCCTAATAAGATCACATCACCCAGTAAAAGCCTTTTTCTACTAAAAGATACAAACATATATGAAATGAAAATCATCCCAAACTCACATGGAAAATGAAATAAATGAAAACATATAAGATAATGATATTTTAACAAGAAGACAAGAAAGGAGAGTCATAGCTACTTGTATCTTTCTCTTCAACATCCTCCATCTCAAAAGTGAAAAAACATAACAAAAATCCTCAAGATCTATGGGTCATGATCCCAAAATATCATATGTTTGTGAACTCAAAACACTAGCCAATGGTAAAAAATAGGACACATTATTACGATCAAGGAATGGAAGATGAAATACTTAACCACAATAAAAATAATAGATCAACAAGTAATGAATATGGAAACTCAAAATGATATCAACCCACCATCTTAAGGAATATATTAAATCCCTGTGATATAATTTTATAAATCAGGGTCATCTCTTGGAATATGTGACTAAGACTTTTACCCAATAAACATCATTTTCTAAACAATTAACGTTAAACTATGAGTACGCATGTTATTATGGTAAGAAATATACAAATACTAAACTCAAAATATTGATTAAATTCTATAATGGATCTAGGATAACTAAAACAATCTCAATATCTTCACCAAAAGTTACATGCATACTTATATAACCTTAAACCAAAGAATAAAATTATGTCAAGGTAGAGTGGCTATCAAATATATTAAATCAAAGATGTGATGAAAGACAATGTGGCCTTCATCATGGAAAGATTAAAATAATGATACAATAAACCAACCTTCACCCATACCATCAACCTTATTATATGTATAAGTAAGAAAGTTTATGTTTTTAATTGAATATTTATCTTTTATAGAATCTTTTCAAATTAAAGAACCCTTATTGATGATAATCATGAAAGATATATTCTTATTTATAAATAAATTATAAACTAGTTTTTATAATTAATATGTGGATAATAATGCACATATAAGTGTGTGCTCATCCATAATAATAATTTTACAAATTCATCTTAGAAAATACAAGAGTGTATGTCATAATATATACTAACATGCCCCTTTAAGATATTATCTATAAATGGTGTTGACGAATGAAGTCATAGTAGTTTCAGTAAACTTATAAAATATATTGTGCACTAAATTATGTACATCAACACTCCACTTCAGATAAACTTAGATGAACTAACAAATTGATTCAATCCTTTAATACGGGTCCTATAAACTATATCATTCTAGGTAAGCATGCATAACAAGTACATAAAAATATTCATAATAGGACTAAGTTTTAATATGATTCTTTGCAAACTATACTTCAAAAAATCTCTAATATCCAAGTGTATCACAATGGGTGTAACAAATTGACATTCCATTAATGCCAATGTCTAGATGTTGATGAATATAAAATAGTACTAAGGTATTTATGGAAATCATTACATCATGCCAGAATAAAAGGGTGTTAATCCACTATAATTACCAAGTAAAGAAGGAAATTGTGTTAAATATCTAGATCTATATATTAAATTATATGAAGTCAAACATAAATAACACACTTAAGCATGTAAGCAATATATACTCAATGATCAATATAGTAGTGGAATAAATCTACTTCTCAATATTCTAAGTGATATCCAAGTTGTCAAGAAGTATCAACCTAAATATAACCATCCTCAATATGGATCCAAAAAAAGTAATCTGCCATTGTGTATAAAATATATGTAGACATATCAAACATTAATTATAAAATTCACACAAAGAGAGAGATTTGACTATACCATTGTGAGAAAAAGTAATTTAGGTTGATAAACACACATTTAAAACTTTATACTCTAAAAAATGATGTATTTTTAATGTTTACGATTAATGTTCAAAACTTGTTAATTTTTATCTAAAGATCTGAAAACATTGTTTTGTTGGAAAAAAAATCAACAAAAATGGATTTCTAACTTGAAATAGATGAGTGTATAAAATTAGTGGCCTATGTGAACCCTAGGGTGATAAGAAAGACACAATATACCCAATAGATAGTAAACATGACTTGGAGGATGTCCATAGGACTAGAGAACACACAAAACACCCAAATTACCAAATTACACTTAAAATTTGATAATTTATAATACAAACATTAACTCATTATTTATAGGTTTATGCTTAAAAAATATTTTTCATATAACCTTAAAATAAAAGAAAAATGTGTCATAGAAATTATCCAATACATTTTAATAATAGAGAATAAGGATAATTCCTTAGAAAGATGTTATTAGGAAACATTATTCATGTAATAAGCAAAACCTATAAATGAAAACTATGACCTTAATTTTATTATCATTTCATGAAAAAGTGGGTAACATTTAATCAAACCATCAATTTAAATCATCAATTGAATTAAAGAGGAGAACCACATATTTAGTAAAAATAATAATAAAGATTACAATACAACATAAAGTATTTATCTCTCCACATGAGAATGTTTTGTAAAACCGTCTTATAATTTACAATAAGAAGCCAATTACAAATATCAGGAAAGAAAATGAATGCAAATAAGACAATTTTAAATATAAAATTTATGGATTTAAAATACTTTGAGGAAACAAAAAGGTTTGCATTCAATTTAAAACATTGTTAACAATATAACTCTAGGCATCATTCAACATTGTCAGTTAAATATAGATTAATTTTTTTTAATTGAATATTAAATTATAAAGTAATTTATTTTAATTATTGACCACATGTAACATTTTCAAATTGAAAGTTGGAGATTTTATTTAAGGGCATGAAATATAAAAGTAAAAATTAAATGTGTGTATATGAAAAAATAGATTAGTTATTTATCTCAACTCATTCCTAAATAACATTTAAGATGTTTTCGTCATATTTTATTTATATCTTTAATTTATGTTGGCCACATGAATGTGTCCTTTTATGGAGATATAAACAAGTAGTAATAACAGGGTGACTATAATGAAATACTTTGTTATTTGTTTCATAATATATAGAATAGACGTCACCCACATGAACTTTGACTTGTTTCAAATAACTTTTCTATAGTGCATTTGATTTTATATAAAATAATGTTCTTAAATTATTATTAGTTTTTTTTAAATGTCTTTTATTTCATGCATTGTAAAAGTAGAAGTTAACGTCTTTGAAAAAAAATCATCTACAATGATTGCAAAATATCTTCTAAAAAAAAAATTAGATATTTTGATTAAAATAAAAATATAAAATTTAGGCTAAAAATATTTCCTAACACTAAAGGTTTTTAAATTTGTGTGTTTGATTTTATTTAGGATAAAGAGGTGATTCAAGACTTTCTATGGAACTTGAATCTACACCCTTTATTGATGAAACCATGGTTTTCACCCTTCAACCAACTCACTAAACCTTTAAATCTAAGCCCATCTAGGTTCATCTCCCACATATTCATTTTCATTTTTTGGCTAAACCTTGTTACAAGGAAATTAGAAACACCTTGGGTGAGTTTTAGTTGAAAGACCTTGCCACTACCTTTTTTTTTACACCAGTTTCATCTGAATCCTTGTTAACACTGATATCACTATGTATTTACTCCTAATTTGAAATTTGAGGAATGTACATGGACTCAACCCTTGAGTATGAGGTTTTCCCTTTTAAATGTCATAGATGCTTTGATATTAGTCGTGTGACCATAAAATTCAATAACTCCAAAAGAAAGAGTAAAACATCTTGGTGTAAAAATGACCTTCATAACCTCCTTACTCTAAATGGATATGATATCAAGTGTGATTCCTTGGATTTAGATAGGATGCCTATTAAATCCTTGACGCAAGCAAGACTCTCACAACTCCAAAGATTGAAAATGTCAAATTAGGAACCATGGTGGAACCAAACCACATAGTGGAATAATCCAAGGCATAACCAAAGGTAATATTATCTCAAGATAGAAGTGCTTCTATTTGAAGTGGATGTTTTCATGCCATTTATCCAACTAAAGTTTCTATCCCCTTGTTTCCATAATCAAGTCTTAAAGGTAAGGAGGATTGGACCTTAGTACAGAGTGGAAAAAGGAAATAACAAAAGGGTCCCCAAATCAAATAACATGATACTACATTTCAAAAAGGATACAATGGGGCGGAACATAAAGTGATGAATTTGTTGATCTCTAAAACCATGTAGTTGTTGACTTGTTCTTGTTTGGAGGCTAGTTTGGATGTATTTATGCTAACAATTTCTATTTGGACTACTTTAAATATTTTTTAATGTAGGTTGGAAGTTAATATTTTACTTCGCTTTATCTGACGACTGAGGGATGTTTTATGACCTATTTGTTGATAATTTTCCATGTTTTTGGTGTGGTGTTCTATTTTTTTTGTTTTGTTAGTGCATTGTGTTGATTTTACATGCTTAATTTTTAGGCTCTCCTTGTTTTGTTTGTCCCATGAGTGTCATTTTAGAGGCATTTATATTATTTTAATATTTATCTTTTTTCCTTTGTACAAGACTCTAGTGCCTTTCAAAATCTAGGATATTTATCCTAATAAAAAGGATATAGAATAAATATATATAATAAAATAATATTTTTAACTTTATATATATATATATATATATATATATATATATGAAACTTATCTTTGTTAACTAGTCCTAACATGCATTCATAATCAGGGGATATCCAAAGACCATATTAAAAGTTATTACCTTTATCTAACCCATATTCATCGTGCACAAATATAGGAGTCATAATCCACATCCCCACATTATTTTGCACTTTAACATTGAAAATTTTATAGTCAATTACCATGTAGTTGTAATAAAAATAATAATAATTTCTATTTTGTAGTGTCTAGATACGAATGCTTATCACATAATGCACAAACCTAATATTGATTATCCTTTGAAAAAACAATTTTGATATCTACTTATCCTATTAAAATATTTAAAAAATTAATTTCATTATAAATTTATATATGTACATCAAAATCTGTATACACATTATGTTAAATTTTATCATATCTATAAACATGCACTTTAATCATCATGTAGTTATTTTCCCAAAAACCTCTATGTGGAGGGAGTTTCTTCCAAACTAGATTTTTATAACTTATAAAATTCTTCATACATAATTTAATAATAGTTTGAGCATCACTCAATCGCTATCCCTTGTAATTCATTCTACGTTATTTTCAGAGCATGATTGATGCAAGCACCAACACAATTATGTCCCCCCTTCCCATTACCACTTTAAAAAAGTATACACAAATTTTTTACATAATTTATCATATCAATAAAATATAAAAAATCACATGATGATTTGAAACCATCTAACCAAACAAATTGTTTGCTTTTGTAATTTCATTCCTTATTGTTTAATAGTTAATATTTAAATAACTCAAATTAATATTGCACAAAGTATGTGTCATTATATTTAACATCATTGATGTATAAGTGGTATTCTTTATTTATAACTCATTTCACATAAAAAGTCTCAACACCATAGAAATCCTATTGCACATTCCTATAACATGCATGCACTATGATACTCACATGCTAAGTGTGAGAGTATTTTTTATAAATCTCCTTTTGACAAAAAAATTAATATTTTTTAATAAATTCAAACACATATTAAACTGATCCAATAGGTAATTTTTTATTCAATGCCTTAAATCTATCTTCTTTCTACTTATCATATTGATAATGTTTTATATGAGCAATGATCAAGCTAAAAAAAATTATATAATAGTAATAACATGGGATTCATCCTCTATGAAGTCCAACATTGTAGTTATTTTCTCACTTTAGTCTGATACTTATGTATTTGAATCTACACTCATGTCAACATGTGCCTCAAACACAAACACATTAAATCACATTTGAAATCACAAAGTAGCTATTTAATTTTAAATTACATCTTTCATTTCACCACTTATTACATGTCATTATAGTATTCATCTCTTGATGCAAATTTGTATAAATTTCCACATGTACCACAAACACCTTCATGAAGATCATTTTTAAATGAATAATAATAGATCTTGGATTGAATATATGTTGTGTTTCAGGTATCATCCTTTTGTTGTGTATGTGTGGCATAATGATTAGAATACACATTGTTTGTCTTGCTAATATTAAACGTATCTATTGAATTGCATGGACACCTTTTATATAAATGAGTGGAATGGAGCTTTTGGAGTTTAAAATCATGAGCATTTACTTTAAAATTAATCAGTGTTGGTATGATTTGTGATCAATCACTCTAAAATCTCTGTTTTCTTGCCCTGTCACGTCCTTGGCAATTCAAAGCTTATAGATCCCATAAATCTAAGCATTATCATGGAAAACTCATAAAATATGAAATATTTTTTTGGTTAATATAGATCTATATCAAATTCAATGAGGTATTGAAATCATCATTTGCTCAATATATGTTGATTTTAATCTTTGAAGTTTTGCATGAAGGAAACTAGGGCATCACTTGTTAAAACTTTAATGATTTTAATTCTATCAATACAAAATTTATGAAATATTACATGTGAGTCTAAATTAGGGTTATTAAAATGTATATTATGATTTTGAGTCCTTATGATATTGTTCAGTGATAAATGTTCTTGACTGTCCTTTTTATAAGCCTATTTAGCCCATTTTTGGGTTGTTTTATTGTATTTTGAGGGATTTTCTACAAATCACATGTAGCTAAAATTTAATTATGTTGTGTAACTCCCAAAATGGTATCTAAAAATCATAATATAACTTTTACAAAGTCTTTATAAATATTTTTAAGGTCAAAATACAGTCAAATTCTACTAAATGCCAAAATCCTTGCTTACAAATTTATGAATTGGGATAATTATATACATGATCAATCTTTGGTGTCAAAAGGTAAACGTTAGAGGAATTAAAAATAGGATTATTTATTTTGTAAAAATAAATTTATCTCTTTTTATGCTCAATATATGGATCTTTCTTTCAAGTAGGTTTGTCATACTTTGCTTTTGGAGCTTGACAACAAATGGAGACTCCTTTTTCTCCTTAACCGCATTCTAGAAAACTATATAAACTTATATAAATATGTATTTTGAAATGATAAAGAAGGTGGACATAGTTTCAATTTTCTTGGATATGGTATTCACATGTGGAGATAGTCTTGCAAATCAAAACACTTGAGAATCCATTGCTAGTCCAAGGAAGAGAAATGAGTTTATTGTATATAGATTTTGGGTACAATTGAACTTGAATTTTGAGATGAATATGACCATGTTAGAGGTCTGAGACTCATTTATTATCCTTCATAACTATAATATTTACATGTTTTCAAGGCTAGAAGAATATATAGAGCATATTGAAGAATCCTATTATCTAATCATTATATGAAGTTTGTATTAACATGATGGAGTAGGGCATCATTTGTGGTATTAGAGTAGGTAATCTCTTAGGAAAATAAGCTATGTTTTATATTCTTTCAAATAGAACTTGTATCAATTGAAGATCCTTGTGAATATTAGTATTTGTAGGTTTCTTATAATGGGTAAAGCAAGTGGGAAAGGTATGAGAAGTTGTAAAATTTGTTCTTTTAGCTCTTGGAACTTGATTTTTTATTTTATTGATTAGTTTTAGGGTATAAGTGGTTCAAGGAAGTCAATCCATTAAGGCTTAACATAAGAAGAAGCCAAGAAATGATGAAGAGAGCTTGTGATGCTCAAGAAGAGAATAATGAATTATGCTAAAAGATCCAAGAAGATATCTTGGATGATCTACCAATATATTGAGATGAACAAGACTCAAGCGAGGTAAGATGGAGTTTCAAAAAATGATAAGAATGATTAGAGAAATACCTATGAGAAACAAGAACCAAATAAAAGAGAGATAGAAAGAGAAAGAGGAAGAGTACCAAAGAGAGGTAGAAGAGATTAAGAAAAAGATAGCAAAGGTAGATCTCATGGTTGAGAAAATGCAAGAAGAAATATAAGAAGTTGGATGGAGAATGAGGAAAAAGGTAAAGTGGCTAGTCAAGCTACTGATGGAGAAGAAGAGGAGGCAAGAGATGATTGCCTTGAAAAGAGAGAAATGTACTCATAAGAGGATGATGAATAATGAGTTACCTTGTGAATAAAAGAGAGTTCTCATTATGGAGAACATGAAGAAAGAGGTGTTTAAAAAGACACTTGAAACAAAGTGCATAAAGAAGAAGAGAGTGTTTATGATGGAGACACTTGTAAAGATGATTTAGTATCTTGTTTTGTTATATAACATTGTATTTTAGTTTATATATATAGGTGTAAGACATGGATTAAGGTAGATCAAGGATATGATCTTGATGATAGCAAAAAGTGTCTCAAACTAAGTGTTTGTGAAGAGAGATGAAGGTAAGAGAGAGCTTGTAATAGCTCAAGAAGAAGAGATGCACTTGCAAGCATCTAAAAAAGAGGATAATAGATCCATGAAGCTAGAAAGTGAAGGTATGAAATATGAATTTGAATTCTATGATGCATTAGGAGATGAAACAAAAAAGGTATACCAAGAAGAAAAATCTTCAGGCAAGGAAACCTTGAATAAAGACATGACTATGTAGCATACTGATGGGAAGGTAAATATAAATACATATTTTGATTTTTGTCATGCATATAAAAAATAAATTGCAAAGAGCCAATTACAACAAGAGAGTGGATATAAATAAAAAGTTTCTATGATGAAATTAGCTCCTAAATATAATACTTCTAATGCCTCTAAGAATTTGAATGTAGATGTACAGGTCAGTAAAATAATGAATGAGATGAGACTTAGAAAATTGGCTCATAAACATGGTTACATAGTTCCTAAATGTCTTGAGAAGCCAAATCCTCCTGTGAAGACTCAAGTGTGAGTGGTCAAAAGTGCAAATAATAGTGGAAAATAAGATGTATGTAATGAGGATGAAACCAAGAAGATGGTAGTTGTCCCAAGGTATTATTTGAAGAAGATTGAAGAAAACTCCAATAAAGAAGAGAGTTACAAGGACAAGGAGATCCTTAAATAGGCAAGAGAACCTCTTTAACACAATATAAAATGTGTGGTGATACATGTATGGAGATGCAAGATACATTCCATGGTTGTAAAGAACCCATGATGAAGGCAAAAGGTAAACAAGTTGTTTTGGATATTTTAGATGATGATGATGATGAGTTTATTAATTAATCATGGAATGAGATGATTATGGAGACTAACATGAATCAAGGAGAATGTTCTCATGTAGCTAGTGGAGAAGGGGAAAAAGGATTGGAAGAGGATGAAGGTCTCTTGAAACAAGAAGTGATAATAGAGAATGATGATATAGAATAAATGTTGAATGAAGGAAGTGGACAACTAAGTCCCAAATTTGATGAAGGATGTGAAGACATGGATGATTTTACACTAGGTGAAGAGATAAATAAGTTTTTGGATCTTATAAATCCTTCAAAATAACTATATATAGATTCATATCGATGTGAGAGACTCATTGATGAGTCAAGACAAGGACAAAATAAGATAGTGAAGACAGATTTGAACAAGATGTTTGGAGAAGCCAAGGAAGAAGAAAGAAAAAAAACAAGAAGATGATTTAGGGGCTATATTTCCTCAAGTTTTTGTATCTCACATTGCCTTTGATGTTGTGCATGTAGGTCAAGACTATATTATGAATAAGAAAGTCTTTGATCCAATAAATAGTCTCATAAAACAAAAAGCTGAAGATGAAGAAGTTGAAGATACAAAGACATGGATTTTTTGACTGAGAAAGCGATAAGAATTAGAATATATAATAATAAAGAGAAATAAGAAGACAAAGAAGAAACAAGATACTAAACATGAAGAAGACCATGAATAATTAAGAGCGAAAAAGGAGGTACTAAGAAATTTAAAGAAGAGAAAGAAAATGCACTTCAATTTTTTTTTCTATGGAGTATTATGTAGGATCATCACTCCAACCTTTTAAATAGCTTATTTCATTGTATGAATGGTTGAATGGTGTTTTTTAGGAAGTTGTTCAAGTTATGAAGTCTATAGTCTTTGTTTGATATGTAAATAGCATTTTTCCTCCAAGATAATGTTTCAATAAGGAGGATCATGTGTATATTGAAAAATATTGTATAAGGGTGATATGTCCAAGGTGTATATATATTAAAAATATACTTCATATTTGGAATATCATGTGGAAGGATCAATTTCAAGTTGATATTATCTAAAATGCTAAGTATGGAGGAGAATATCCATGTTTAGTTAATTGTTGAAGAATTTTAGGGAAGTTACAACACCATACCAAGATTGTAAAACAAAGGAATATCAATCCATTCAAGATATAATGAGAATGAAATACTTTGTGGAAATGGGAATGAGAAGAGAATAGCAGGTTAGATGAAGCTCAAGAACAAGCATTTATAAGTATGCCAGAAATTGAGGATTGAAAGATGATTATGTATAAGTGTGAGAGTCATAGATGGAAGTCAAGTAAAAATCCTCAAATTCATGAATATAATTTGTAAATTAAGAATCATAGAGATTGGATTGAATATATTTTGTGTTTCAAGTATCATCCTTCTATTGTGTATGTGTGGCATAATGATTAGAATACACATTATTTGTCTTGCTAGTATTTAATGTATCTATTGAATTACATGGATAAAATTTTTATACATGAGTGGCATGGAGTTTTGGGTGTCTAGAATAATAAATAAATTACCATTGGTATAATTTGTGATTAATCACTCTAAAATTTATGTTTTCCTATCCTATCACGTCCTTGGCAATGCAAAGCTTATAGATCCCATCAATCTAAGCATTTTCATTGAAAAATCATAAAATATGAAATATTATATTGGTTAATAAAGAGATATATAAATTTTAATGAGGTATTGAAATCATCATTTGCTCAATATATGTTGATTTTAATCTTTGAGGTTCTGCATGAAGGAAACCAAGGCATCAATTGCTAAAACTTGAATGACATTTATTCTATCAATCCAAAATTGATGAAACTTGATGTGTGAGTATATATTGGGTTTATTAAATATTATATTATGATTTTGATTCCTTATGATACCGTTCAATGATAAATGTTCATGATTGTCCTTTTTATAAGCCTATTTAGCCCATTTTTGGGCTATTTTATTATATTTTGAGGGATTTAATACAAATCACATGTACCTAAATTTTAAATATGTTGTGTAACTCCAATATGGGTATCTAAAAATCATGAGATAAATTTGAAAATGTGTGTATAAATATGTTTATGATCAAAATATAGTCAAATTGTACTAAATGCCAAAATCCTTGGTTACAAATTTATGAATTGGGATAATTATGTACATGATAAATCTTTGGCATCAAAAGGCAAACATTAGATTACTTAAAAAAACTTTTAGTTCTGGAAATAATTATTTATCTCTTTTTATGCTCAATATATGGATCTTTCTTTCAAGTAGGTTATCATACATTGCTTTTGGAGCTTGACAAAAAATGGAGACTCTCGTCTCTCCTTAACTGCATGCTATAAAACTATAAAAACTTGTATACATATGTATTTTGACATGATAAAGAATTTGGACATGGTTTCAATATTACTGGATATGGTATTCACATGTGGAGGTAGTCTTACAGATCAAAACACTTGAGAAGTTGTTGCCAATCCAAGGAAGAGAAATGAGTTTATTGTATATAGATTTTGGGTGTGATTGAAATTGCATTTTGAGATGACTATGACCATGTTAGAAGTTTTAGAATCATTTTTTATCCTTCATAACTATGATATTTACATGTTTTTAAGGCTACAATCCTATATACAACATATTGAAGAATCTTGATCTCTAATTATTATATGAATTTTATATTAAAATGATGGAGTGGGGCATCACTTAGACTTTTTATAGGAAGTAGAAAGATGAATAATTTTGAAACATTTCTAAACCTGAAGGGAATCCTCTCATAATCAAAGTTTTGATACCAACATCTATCTTTCACTTTCAGCTCGATCCTTTCAAGAATATCCTAAGAAATATATAGACAAATAAGAATGCTAGAAAAAGTTGTCTAGGATAAATTCAAAGAAGAAACATAAATTTCTATCAAATCACCCAAAGAACACCCAATAGCTCCCAGCATTCATTCTGACCAAAATTGGAGAGGAAGATATAGTAGATGCACCTAAATAGGTCTAAGAGAGATTTTCTATGAGAGGATTAAAATATAGAAACTAGGGTTTAAAAAGAAGAAGGTGGTGATCAAAGCTCTAGGATTTCACTTGCATAATCTAATTACAATCAACTAGATTGTCAAAAGCCACAATAAAAAAACCTCTAGCACAAAGATAAATTTCCATACTACCCTCCAAAACAAGCCACCAATAATCTAAAATGCATTCATATAGAACATGAAGGGAAGGCCAAAAACTATAAAAATGGCACACTAAACCCATTTTGGCATACCAATCCTCACTTTGAAGCACCTCTTCAAGAGCCTCCTATTCAAAATTGGCCAATGGATAATCTTTTGTAGTGTTCAAAACCTACACTACTCAATCTAAAGATTCAATGGGCCAAAGAAAGCCCTAGCTATAAGATTAATCCTCTTAAGAGTGGTGATCAACTACCCCAAACTTTCTAAAAGCCCTGTGCTCTCCTTCCCCTCTCCTATGCTTACCATTGAACTAAATTGATCAAAATAGTATAAATTTTCCCTACCATCTAGATGAGGAGGTTGTCCCCTACTCCCATCCACCTCTCTCTCCCACCTCTACAGCTACCTCATAGAAGCTTTTAATCTATCCACCCCATCCAACATAATTAAAACTTTGCCTGATCAAATAGAATAAACCTTAATCATGGGAAAGTATAATTTCTTCATCAATACAACATTTTTCACATTATTTTAATTTTTTAATATATATAAATTTTTATACTTTAAATACTATTAATAACAAAAAATATATTTTTAAATATTTAATTACTTTTTTAATTGAAGATAGATTTTGATCAGAGCATAGATATGGGACACAATCAGGGGTCTAGATCCCCATACCATATACTACAATATGTATACCAATTATTACCAATAATAACCACCACCAGCCTCATATTAGGGGTCCAGATCCCCATAACATATACTACTAAATGTATATTAACTATTACTAATAGCATCCACCATCGGCCTCAAGGATAACCAAGGACCATTAACGACTTCTGGGACACAATCAGAGGTCCAAATCACCATACCAAATACTATTAGATGTATACCAACTATTACCAATAGAAACTAGCCCCAGCCATTAATGGCCCTGACAAAACAACAAATAGGGATAATTTTAAGGGACCCTTAAAATATTACTATAAAATATTGGTGAATATTATATTTTAGGTATAATTCTACCGATATGAATTGACTGGTGATTTATATTGACTCTTTAAAAAAAATTATAAATAGATGATGAATCAAGTATCATATTTAAATCAATAACTAATAACAAAAACTCTAAGTTAAACCCCTTTCTCCAAACACTTTCATGGGGCCAATAACATGGCAACAGTTCAAATATTTTAAAAGATAGTATAATTCATTAAAAGTGTGAAAATATTTGCAAATATGTATGGCTTATATATCTTACTTGGATTGTACTTCATTTTTGGATTATTAGACTCATTGGTTTCCTCTTGTAATTTTTGCTTATTTCATAATTTTCATGACGTCTAGGAATTGTATTTCTTACTTGAATTTTACTTCATTATTGGTTTCTTAGACTCCTTCTTAGCCTCCTCTTTCAACTATTTCTCACTTTGTGATTCCCAGAACCACAAAGAAATAAAATTTTAATTTAAATGAAGTTATATGAATTTAGGTTTTTAAGTTTTTGTGGTTCTAGGTTTTTAAGCAATTTGAAGCACTTATGTAGATTTATTTTATAATAGTTAATTTATGTTAATTAAAAAATTAGTAGAGAAAGAAGTTAGAGGGTGAGAATTCTAAAGTGAATATCTTGTTTACATTTTCTTATTTTTAAGAATTAAATTTATCCTCCTTTTTAAATATTAAATTTATTCTTTTTTAATATTAAATTTATCTTTTTTAAGTGCTAAATTTGATGGCCATATTATGTTTAAATTGAGTATAGACCTCTGTAAGTCTTTCAAAATATCAACCAAATAATATAATAATTTAAGTATATCAAAAATTGTGACAAAAAATTAGAGTATAGAGTATAAACCAACTATGGGTCCATAGGGAAAGACAACTATGAAATACGATGATGACATAATTTTAAAAATATTCAAAACATTTTCATAGTTTTAAAATTATAAACTACATAATAAGGTCCACCAAAATGTCTAAACCACATTCATATTGGTCTTTTAAATATTTTTTATTGCAATTAACAAACTATGCCAACCAAAATATAATTATTACCTTATACATTTTTAAAAAAATACAATATGATCATGAGTTTTTGTTGTATTTATTTAGTTTGTTATTTGTGCATTGTTAAAAAGATGTATATTTCATGTCATTATTTTTCAAAGAAAATAAATTCCTTATTTGTTTATAATATGTAGTAAATACCAACCAGATAATATAATAAATTGAGTATAACAAAAATAGTGTCAAAAACTAGAGTATAAAGTATAAACCAACTATGGGGCCATAGGACAGGACAACTATGAAAAATGAGAATGACATAACCGAAAAAAGTATTCAAAACATTTTTATTATTTTAAAATTATAAAATATATAATAAGGTCTACCAGAATGTCTTAACCATATCCATATTAGCTTTTAAAATAATTTTTTATTTCAATTAACAAACCATGCCAACTAGAATTTAATTATTACCTTAAATATTTAAAAACAAAATATAGTATGATCATGAGGATCTATTCATTTTATTCTTTGTACATTATTTAAAATAAGTATGTTGCACATTAATATTTCTCAGAAGAAATAAATATCTTGTAAATTATATACATGGTAAACACCAACTAAATAATATAATAAACTGAGTATAGCAAAAATTGTGACAAAAAAATCAGATTATAGAGTATAAACCGACTATGGGGCCATAGAGAAAGACAACTATGAGAATTGAAGATGGCAAGAAAATATCTTTAAAAAAATATTTTTTAGGGAACTTATCATTATATTGATTCATTGCAATGATTTTTATTTATTACATGTTGATATGTTCACACAATCTATGAAATGGATATTTTTAGGTTAGTTAGAAATATGGTTGAAATGATGATGAGGCTCTATTGTGTTTATTCATTTTATTTAAAATAATATCTTGCATGCGATTATTTCTTAGAGAAAATAATTTTCTTATTTATTTAAAAGAATTATGTGGTAAAAACTAAATGCATTGCTTAAAAGAAGTATCTTGCATGTCATTATTTCTTAGAAAAAATGAGTTTCTTGTTTATTAAAAATAAATATGTGATAAAGACCATATACGTAATATAATTCATTTTATTCTATGTGCATTGTTTAAAATAAGTATCTTGCATGCCATTATTTCTCAGAAAAAATCAATGGTAAAGATTAGCCAAATAATATACTAAATATATTATAGAAAAATTATGACAAAAAATTAGAGTATAGAGTATAAATAATAAATTGACTATAGGGCCATAAGGTAAGACAAATATGAAAAATGAATATGGAAAGAAAATAACTTTAAATTAAATACTTTTTAGGTAATTTATTATTATATTTATTCATTTTAAGAATCAAGATAGATGAGTGCACATGTAAAAAAATACTCTAAGTCTTTTGTTTGATTAAGAAAACATGTTTATAACAATTGTAAAATCTATTATATAAATAAATACATATTCAAATATAATTAAATTTTTCAAATACATATGTGATGGTTTATCAATTTTTATATTCATTGATGTAATTTATTAGTAGAAGCAAACCTTTGGTAGTCAAAAGATTGGGATGAAAGTTTGAAAACAAAGATGTAGACAATTTTTAAGCTGGTTTTTGTTGTGATTACAAATGCAAGGTATGGATTTGTGTTTCTTTTATTCTAAGGATTTAGAGTAGTTGTTTGCATGTACAATCATTTATCTTGAAATGAATAAATATAATGATAAGTTCCATAAAAATCATTTCTTTAAAAATAGTTGCTCAAAACACTATCTTTCAAATGTCTTAACCATATCCATAATCAATAATGATAAGGTTTGCCAAAATTTATTAACCATATCCATAAACAATAATGGCCCTTAAAATATATTTTTATTTAAATTAAGAAATTATGATAACTAGAATATAATTATTATCTTAAGCACATTCTGTCCTAAGTCACAAGTGATCATTAACACATTTATAAACCTAAGTAAAACAAACATGTTTTTCCTTCTATATGGTTTTAATGACTAAAAAACTTAATAATAAATAATTAAAACTATAATTATAAATTTATATGTTGAAATTTCTATGCCTTTAAGACTTTAAAACTTAAAAAGTTAGGTAGTGTTCAATTATGTTAATGACATAAATAACTTTACATCCTAGATTTTCACATTTATTGTATATTTTATTTCTAGTATTAAATGTGGTGAAGGTGGAATTAAAGATATGAGGATTGAGGTTGAGATTTTATCCTATTTTTTAATGGATTAGTGTTGGTATATTGAAGGACCAAGGCAAAAATTAATGTTGGTCTAACATGTCACTTGAGGGATTAATGGAAGTTCTTCGAATACATATGTGATGGTTTTCTCAAAAAAATTAGTCATTTATTTAAGTTAATAATGGAAATAAGGATATTGGTCTAATATAGATACTTACATTTAATTACACTATAGATACCCCAAATAAGTTTGATATAAAATAATAAGGAAACACCACAATATACTTATGCATCTCTATAATAAAGTTTGAAACTATTATAGATATGTTCTCTTAATCAAATAGAACAAAAAAAATACCTACTTGGTATAAAATAATAAGGTAACACCATAATATATGTATGCATTTTTATAATAGAGTTGACAACTATTATATACATATTATCTTAATCAAACAGAATGCAAAAATACACCTATTTGATCTAAAATAACAAGAGAGTATCATATATAGTTATGCATCTCTATAATAGAGTTTACAACTATTATAGATATGTTCTCTTAATGAAACAAACCACAAAAATACACCTACTTGGTATAAAACAATAATGGAATGCCACAATCTATTTATAAATATTTATAATAGAGTTTACAATTATTATAGACATGTTCTCTTAATCATAATCAGTGTATTATTTATACTCTATAATCTGATTTTTTGTCCCAATTTTAGCTATGCTTAGTTAATTATATTGTTTGGTTGGTTTTTACCTCATACTTATTTTAAACAAATAAGAAATTAATTTCTTCTGAGAAATACTCCCTTTAAACAAACAACAAATTGATTTTCTTTGAGCAATAAGGGCATGCAAGTTAATTCTTTTAAACAATGCACAAAGAATAAAATAAATAAATGCAAAAAAGCCTCATAATCATTTCAACCATATTTTTTACTAACCCAAAAATACCTATTTCATAGATTTTGAGTTTAAAGAAAGGATTTTCAGATATATATGAAATATATAAGAAAACTAACATGCATAGTGTTTCAAGCAAATATATTTAAATAAATGTTTTTCAAGTAAATTATCATTATACTTATTTATTTCAAGATAGATGAATATGCATGTAAACAACTGTTCTCAGTATTTAAAACAAAAAAATACAAATTCATATCTTAGAGTTGTAATTATAAGAAAACCAGCTTAGAAATTATTTTTACTTCATCCCAATCTTCTGATTGCCATAGCTTTGCTTCCATTAATAACTTGCATCAATGACTAGAAAAATTGAAAAATTATTGGTAAATATATTTAAATAAATGTTTTTAAGGTAACTTATCATTATATTTATTCATTTCAAGATAGATGATTGTGCATGCAAATAACTACTCTCAGTTTTCAGAATAAAGAAACACAAATGCATACCTTGAAGTTGAAATCATAAAGAAAACAACTTATAAATTATACTCACTTTCATTTCCAACCTCTCATCCCAATCTTTCAACTACTAGATATTCAATTACATCAATAACTTGAGTCAATGACTAGAAAATTCAAGAAATCATTAGTAAATATATTTAAATAAATACTTTTCAAGGAAATTATCATTATATTTATTCATTTTAAGATAGATGATTGGGTATGTAACAAATACTCTCAGTCTTCAAAATAAAAGAAACAGAAATCCATATCTTGACATTACAATCACAAGAAAACTAGCTTAGAAATTATCTACACCTTAATTTCTGACCTCTTATCCCAATATTCCAATTACTAGAGCTTCATTTTTGCCAAGATATTACATAAATAACAAGAAAAATAAAAAACCATCACATATGTATTCAATCAACTTCCATTAATCCCATAGGGACATAATGCAAAAAAAATATGCCAACCTTCTAGAGGCCATAACTTTTGACCCGTAACTTTATTTGAGTTATTTCACATTCCAAAATGATTGTATCAAAAAGTTTGATTCTACCTTCAACATCATTATCTACTTAGAGTTGATTTTGATATTTTTCAGATGTCAAACATGATCATCTAAGGGTCCAAAATTAATATTTAATGATTTTTTGATAGTTTTCTATTTTTAAAAATTATATATATTTTAAACCATATCTCAACTTCAGTTAAATTTAATTTCATAATCTAATTTTAATATTTAGGTTATTTTGAAAAAAAATTAGAGCCATGTGTGCTTTCATGTAAAACTTAATATAAATAGTGGCTGCTAAAAATATATTTTTTTTTTACATTTTAGATTTTTTGAATTTTTGCATGTCAACTCTAAATTCTAAGTTGAGGATTATTTAAGCATGGTTTTAGTTTAGAATTATTTCAATTCATTCAATTTGAATCAATTTTGAGTTATTGTTTCAGATCTTGACCTATTATTAATTTTATTTTCTTGATAGTTTTTGGGTTTAATTATTGTAAAAAAAAGACATGATGAGAGAATGGGGAGGTATTGTGTAGATGAATCAAATTATACAAGATCTATAAAGGTAAGTTCAATAATTAACTGAGGTTATCACCCATCAGTGGAGCAGACAAGGTGGTGATAAGAAAGACACATATCATGATAAAGAAGTTTGGTAAGAATAATAACAAGAGTAACCACCATCGATGGAAGAGAGGACAGTTTGGGATTAAAAAAAAAGAATGAAGGAATCAAGGTTGATGTTCCATATTATGGAGAAAAGATAGAGGAGTTGATAGATTATATGAATAGCATGGATAAATTATTCGAGTGGAAGAATATGAGAGAAGATAAGAAGGTAAAATTTGCATGCACAAAATTTAAAAGTCATGCAATGATTTGGTGGGATCACCTATATAAAGAGAGATAGAGGAAAGGTAAAGAGAAAATTAATACGTAGAAAAATATAGAGAAAAAGATGAGGTAGAAATTTCTTCTTATAGATTATGCACAAACTCTATACAGAAGATTTTAAAATTTAAGACAAAGATCACAATATACAAGAATATACAGATGAATTTCATAAGCTTTCTAAATGAGTGGAACATGAATAAATAGAAGAGTAGATAGCTACAAGGTATGTAAATAGTTTGAAAATTTCTATTCAAGATGAATTAAGCATGCATAAAATACTTAACATAGAGGAAGCTTATCAACTAACTTTTAAAGTAGAAGAAAAACAAAATAGATAGAATTTCAAAAGGTCTCTTAGTCTAAGAAGAGGTGGATCTCCTCCAATTAGGGTATGAGGTGGGTTTTATACCACCAAAGGTGGATCTAATACTAATAGAGGTGAATCAATACATGGTGTAAAAAGGCAAGATGATAATAGGTAAGGGTTTCAATACCAACAAATGGGATGAAGATTTAAAAGAGGATGAGCTTATGGTGGTTCTAGACAATGACTTTCAAATTAGGGTAGATCTTATGTCTATTATTGATGTAAAGAAAAAAGGCATAGAGTATTTGAGTGTCTAAACTATCAAGATCAATAAAGGAGGTAAGAAGATCACCCAAGAGTAAATTTAGGTGAGGTTGAAATAGAAGATCAAAATATTGAAGTTGTACCATCTTATGTTGGAGAGAATATCATGATAAGAAGAATCATGATCACTCTAAGGAAGAAACAAGTGTAGAATAAAGAAGGTGTTTGATTCATGACTATGATCAAATATTTTTCGAACAAGATGTACTTCAGGTACAAAGGTATACAAATTAATTATAGATGGTGGTAGTTGTAAAAATATAGTTTCTAAAGAAATGATAGAGAAACTAAATTTGTAATGTGAAAATCATCCTAATCTTTAATGGATTTCATGGTTTAATAAAGGGAATGAAGTTACAGTAGACAAAACATGCTTAATCAAAAAAATTATAAGAAAAAGTTATAATGATGAAATATGGTGTGATTTTATTTCAATGGATGCATGCCATGTGTTATTGGACATATCATGACAATTTGATAGGAAAGTAGTTCATGATGGAGTAAATAACACATACACTTTTTAGAAAGATGGTACAAAGGTAGTTTTGTTATCTCTTAAAGAGGAAGAGAAGACAAAAAGCATATTCTCTACTAAATAATTTATCTAATTTATGAAGGTGGCAGGTTGTTATGTATTAGTAGCAAAGAATGAAGACACAAAAATGGTGCCAATACCTATAGAAGTAGCAAGAGTGTTAAAATAATATGTAGATGTTATGTCTGATGAGTTACCAGATAGTTTACCATCGAAAAGAGATATTTCGCATCACATTGATTTGATTATAGAATTAGCTCTACCCAATCAAGTAGCTTATAGGATGAGTCTAATAGAATATGCAAAATTAAATAAATAGGCTACTGAATTGCTAAGAAAGAAGTTGACAAGGGAGAGTATGAGTATGTGTGCAACACTAGCATTGTTAAGTTCAAAGAAAGATGCAGGATAGAGAATGTGTGTAGATAGTAGAGAAATTAATAAAAATACAATAAAGTATAGGTTGTTTATACCTCATTTAGATGATATGATGGATGTGCTTGCAAGAGCAAAATATTTTACTAAGATTGATCTAAGGAGTGGTTATTATTAGATTCGAATTTGTGAAAGAGTTGAGTAGAAAACCACATTCAAGACTAGAGATGGCTTATATGAGTGGATGGTGATGTGATTCAGATTATCTAATGCCCCTAACATATTTATGAGAGTGATGAATACAGTGCTATGAGATTATCTTGATAAGTTTGTGGTTATTTATTTTGGTGATATTTTGGTATTCAGTAAGACTAAAGAAGAACACTAACAGCATTTGAGAATGGTAATGGATTTGTTAAGAAAGGATAAGTTGTATGTGAATTTGAAGAAGTGTAAGTTTATGCAAAATAGTTTGGTAATTTTGGGATTTAGAGTTTTAACAAATGGTATAAAAATGGATGAAGAAAAAAAAAGATGATTGTTGAGTGGCCTATTCCAAAAAGTATTACAGAGGTAAAAAATTTTCATGGTTTAGTAAAGTTTTACAAAAAATTTATTAAAAAATATAGTAGTATTGTGGGACCAATAATAGATTGCATGAGAGGGAAATAATTTGCATGGACTAGAGAAGCCATAGAATGTTTTGAAATTTTGAAAAAGAAGATTATAGAAAGATCAATTTTAGCGTTACCAAATTTTAGCAAAGTGTTTGAGGTTGGTTGTGGTGCTTCATTTATGAGAATTGGTGTTGTGTTGAGTCAAGAAAGAAAGCCAATAGCATATTTCAGTGATAAATTGACTGAGGTAAGAACAAAGTATTCTATTTATGATGTTGATCTTTATGCAATTATAAAGGCATTAAGACATTGGAGGCATTATCTAGTGCCTAAGAAGTTCATACTATTTACAGATCATGAGGCTTTGAAGTATGTGAATACATAAAATAAGTTAAATGGTAGGCATGCAAAGTGGGTTTCTTGCTTGCAGGGATATACTTTTATGTTGAATCATAAATCAAGAAAATAAAATCAGGTAGTAGATGCATTAAGTAGGATGATAGTTTCATTTACTACTATGGTGAATCAAGCAGTTGGATTTGAAGCTATTAAATAATTATATAATACTAATCCATATTTTAGCAAGGTAGTTGTGAAGTGCAAGAATCCATTAATAGGTGGGATAGATACTATTCATGATAAGCATCTTATGCAAGAAGGTTATTTTTTGAAATGACAATAATTATGCATTTTAGTTGGGTCTCTACAAGACAATATAATAAGAGAATTACATGGTGGTGGTTTGGTTGGACATTTTGGTAAGATGAAGATAATAGCTCTAGTGGAGGAAAAGTACCTTTGGCCAAAGATGAAGAGAGATGTGATAAGGTATGTTTCAAGGTGCAGAATAAGTTAGGTGGCTAAAAGACATGTACAAAATATTAGACTTTACATGCCATTACTAGTTCTAAGAGGACCATGGACAGATCTGAATATAGATTTTATGTTTAAATTTTCAAACACGTAGAGAGATAATGATCCAATTTTTGTTGTTATAGATATATTTTCTAAAATGATTGATTTCATTACTTGTAAGAAAACCAATGATGCCACTAGAGTTGTAAAATTATTTTTCATGGATATTGTGATATTACATGGTGTTCCAAAAACTATTACTTTAAATAGGAACATAAAAAATTTAAGTCATTTTTGGAGGACTTTATGGAAGAAGATGGGTACTAAGCTATAATTTAGTAATGCATATCTCTAACAAACATATGGACAGATAGAAATTGTGAATAGGAGCTTGGAAAATTTGTTAAGATGCAAAATGGAAGAGAAGCCTAAGTAATGGGACTTGGCTTTACCATAAGCTGAGTTTGCATATAATAGTTCAATGAATAAATCAGCAGGAAAGTCACATTTTTAAATTGTTTATAGGAGAAATCTTATGAATATTTTGGATTTGATACAATTGTTAATTGCAAGTTGAATTGATGATGATGCAAAAGTATTTATAGACCATTTGCAGTAGTTGCAAGGAGTAAGAAGAAAATTGCAAGAAAATAATGATAAATATAAAGTAGCAGTAAATGTCAGAAGAAGATCCAAGTTATTTTAAAGGAGAGTTGGTAATGGTTTGCTTAAGGAAAGAAAGTTTTTCAAAATGCACATATAATAAGTTGAAGTACAAGAATATTGGGCCATACAAAATTGTGAAGAAAATCAATGATAATGCATATGAGGTGAGTTTACCATAGAATTTTGATATATCTCCAGTATTTAATGTTTCAAATTTATATGAATTCCATGGATAAGATAGTGAAAATGATGAATATGAAGAGGTAAATTGGGAGCAACAGGTTGCAAAGAAGAAGAAAGAAAAAATAATACAAATTTTGGATATGAAGACAATGAGCACAAGGAAAGGAAATTATAACATGTATTTGGTGCATTAAGAAGGATTACAATAAGAAGACAACACTTGGATTACAGAATGGGAGCTAAATAAGATTGATAAAGATAAATAGTAGCAGTATAATTAGGCCAACTCATAGGCGTTGTGTTGTTTTTAACCAGAGGAGAATGATGCAAAAAAAATAGGTCAATCTTCCAAAGGCCATAATGTTCGACTCGTAACTTAGTTTGAGCTCTTCCACATGCCAAAAAAATCATATCAAAAGGTTTGATTCTGTCTCAAGCATCTCTATCCACTTAGAGTTGATTTTGATATTTTTTGAAGGTCAAACGTGATCATTTAAGGGTCTAAAATTAATGTTTCATGATTTTTTGAGAAATTTTCTATTTTAAAAAACTATATACTTTTAGAACAAGATGTCAAATTCAATTGAATTTCATTCCATAGGCTAATTTTAGTATTTAAGTTATTTCAATAAATTTTAAGAGCTATGCACGCTTGCATGTGAAACTTAATATAAATAGCGGTTGCTAAAAATAGACTTTTTTTTAGATTTTTTATTTTTTTATTTTTGCATGTTAACTTTAAATTTTGAGTTGAGGCTTATTTAAGCATGGTTTGGGTTTGTAATTATTTTAAGTCATTTAAGAATGAATTATGAATTATTGTTTAAGATCTTGGCCTATTAGTAATTTTATTGTCTTGATAGTTTTCGGGTTCATTAAGACATGTTGGACCAACATTAAATTTTTCCTTAGATCCCTCAATATGTCAGTGCTAATTCAATAAATAATGGGGCAAGATCTAAACCTCAATCCATGTAGCTTTAATTCCACTTGCACCACATTCAATGTTAGAAATAAAATAAACATTAGGTTTGAAAATTATTTATTAATAACTTTTTTAGTTATTAAAATTATATATAAGGAAAATCATGTGGTGCCAAAGAATATTCAAAATATTTTTATAGAATATATATAATTATTACCTTAAACTTATTGTGTCATAGGTGGCCATATATATATATATATATATATATATATATATATATATATATATATATATATATATATATGGTGATTCTAAACTAATTTATACATGTCTCATATAATTTCTTGATGAATCAAACTCATCTATGTATTGTAACTATGGCAAATTTGTGTTTTGAAATAGGATCAAATATAATCTATAAGGCGAATTTGTCATCCAAACTATAAAATTGTATAAAATTGAGGCTATTTGACATATATATACTTTCGTATAATTAGCTATTTTCAAAATCGAAAAAATCTACTTATAGCAATTTGGCTATAACAATCACAAGAACACAACCAACACCCACAACCAACCTCATGTACTTTTCAAGTGATTTAAACCTAGATAAGACTTAAAATAACCAAATTACTTAATCAACTCACCAACATCTCATTGGTGGTGGTTGTTGTTGTTGTTATTATTATTATTATTATTATTATTATTATTATTATTATTATTATTATTATTATTATTATTATTATTATTAATATTTAATAAAAATAATTATTATTAAAAAAATACACACATATAACTTATTTAGATATAATATTTAAAACATTAATAATAATAATAATAATAATAATAATAATAATAATACATTTTATATATTTAAAATATTATATAAATTATTTTAAAACATAAATTATAAAAAAAATATATATATATATATATTTATTATTTATTTTAAATCTCAAAAAATTAAAAAGGTGTAATATTATAAAATTAAAAAATAATGTAAAGAAGCATGTATCATATTAAATGAGTGAAAAAAAGGATTGTGCCAAAAAAACACAAAGCATGCTAAATGTTGGTGGCGACAAAACCACTTATAATGAAAGTGTTTCGTTCTATTTTATTACAATTTGTTTGCAACTTCCAACTTCGGGGCTCATGATTTTTAATCAATAAAAATAATACAACCAATAAAAATACAAACTTTATATATAAATAGTTTTTTTTAATGAACTTACTAAAAATATTTAAAAATAACAATAGTGATTTTTTATTTTTTAATTTTTAGTGAATGAGTGTTATTACAGAAAAATATACTATTGTGTCCTGGTACTAAGAAAAATATGAAAATATATTATTTTTTTTTCCAAAAATATATATATAATTTAAAATTATATACAAAGAAATATAAGGGAATGAGAACATAAATTATAAAAAATGAGAATCACTATTGAAAAATAAAACAAAAATTTATTTATAAAAATTTTATTTAAGAAAAAAATACGTTTATGTTTACAATTTATGAAATATTGAAAAAATATTATATTTTTGAAAGTATATGTGGAAGTGAGCTGTATAACTGTATAAAACTTTGTAGATAAAAAATAAACAATCTATTAAAACAAGTAACAAAAAATGTAAAAACATAATTTGTAAAATTTAAACAAAGTACATTATCAAAATATAATATTTCACTAAGTTATAACATTTTTAAAAAATTTATGAAAAATATCTTAAATTTTATATTAAAATGACCTTTTTAAATTGAAAAATTAAACATGATATTATACTTAAATATTTAAATTAATTATTAATAAATCATTTGAAATTTGAAATTAAATATTTTCATCTATATTAAACCTTAAGTTACTTATATGTGATTCACTATTTAAGTAGAAGAAAAAATAAAAAGAATTAAAACTTAGGAAACCTTCAAAAGGTGATTCAAATGTTTAGCTTTGAATGTATTGCATGTTGTTGAGTTACATTAAACCTTAATTGTTCTTAGATTTTTCATGAATCTCTTGTTCCTTGTCTAATCCAATCCCTGATATTGTTTAATAAAATTATCAATCTACACTTGTCAACTCTTTTATTGATACATTTACACTAATCTTGATTATGGAAAGTAAACCTTCTATTTTACCATTTCTTTTGATGACATGCCACTAATACTTGTTATTGGCAGACCTATTCTATTATATGGATTCCTCCTTCTCTATCAAATTGATCGGTCAACCCTCTTCAAACAAAAGGGTGTCACTTTTTTGGATGCTTTAGATGATTCTCAGTTGCCATTTAATTTCACTTGTAATTTTATAATAAGATTTGTGTTTAGAATACCTACACGATAAGTTTCATGGACTAAGGTTACAATATCAATTTTTCAAAATAGAGAATTGACATCAAAATTATTAAGTTTAAAGTATGATGTCTTTTTTTATATGTAGAAAGTTTAATGTGCATAAATAAATATTAAAATTTCATTGTTTTTTTATGGATGTTGAAATTTTAAAATTATTTTTAATGTTGAAAAAATTATTTGTATTTTTATGTTTTTATTTTTTCATATGTTCCAATTAATATAAATCCACTTTGAATTAGTTGGAATTTCACCCTGATATTAATTTCTATAACTCAGTAACAGATTAATTCCACAATAAATTCATAGACATAAATTTGATTTATAACAATTAATACAACTGGGTTAATTAACAACTAATAACAGTGGAAGCAAAAATAACAATAAGCCAATACAAAAAAACAATAACACAGATATACCCAGGAAACCCCAATGTGGGGAAAAACCTGCAAATGTTGGATCTTCTTTTCAGCCTAACAACAAACTTCTCTTTTGCAAAAATACAATGTATGAGTTTGCTACAACAATCTTACTTTTATAGAGAGCCTAGCTACTTTACTTAATGTGCAAGAAAAAGAAGCTTTCCTTAGCATGCAAGAAAAAAAAATCCTTAGAATGTGAGAAAAAGAAACTTTCCTTGCTTTCTTTGGCTTTTCTATTTTTACACATAAAATCACACGAGGATTTATCTCATCCTTACAAACTCAAAAACATTCTAGAAACTACTGTTGTTGAAAATCCAATAGAAATTATTTTAAAGCATATCTAATCTTGAGTTGCTTTAAAACAGTTCCACATTCCACCTTTCGAGTTATGAAAATCAACACTCCTTCATAGCGAGGAAGGTGTTCTGCACCACACCCAACTTGTCCCTAAAGAATTCAAACTTTCTCTTCATCAAGGCCTTCATTATGATATCTGCAATTTGTTCATCCGTAATAATGTACTTGAGCTTCACTATCCGCTTCTCCACACAATCTCCTATCCCTTTATAGCTACTAACCAATGCATGTGCTGGCTCAAACTATAATCAAAATAGGCTGCCATACCTAACACCAATCACTTTTACAATCTGGAAATCTTTGGGATGAATATATAATTTTCCCCTCTCAAAGGTCACAATGTAACGCTTGTCTTCCAAGGTAGAAACTGAGATTAAATTATTTTTCATGCCAGGGACATACAACACATCCTCCAACAACAAAGGTTTGCTAGACTCCCTCATAAACTTGACAGTGCCAATACCAGTTGCATGGTACTTTCCATTATCTCCAAGCTCAATATAGAAATCCAACTTCTCCTCCAACTTGGTGAAACATTATTTGACTCCCGTCATGTGGCGAGAAGCCCCACTGTCAATATACCATACTCTGTTGGCACTTGAACTTGAGAGACAGGTAATGAGTGAAAACTCATTCTCAAATTTTGATGCAAACTCGTCCACCTCTGCTGTAGTAGCAAATTGCTTCTTTTGCTTGTCCTTAAGCATCATCTTATGACTCTAATAGTCACTCTGATAAAGTTTTGTAAGCAAATCCCACATCTCCTTGGTGGTGTCTTTCCCTTGATAAATGAGTGATTAAATGATCTCTTACTCCATCCAGGATAATCCTCTGAGACTTGGCCTCTTTAACTTCATGTGAATCTAAGGCAACAAGATCATTTGTTGGTGGAGTCACTTCTATGCTAGCATAGATCCACAACCTGTTCTCCTTGAGAATAGATGTAATCCAAACCTTCCACTGCAAGAAGTTAGACACACCCTCAAGCATGTCCTCGTATCAAATGCTAGTTTCCATAGCCACAAAAAGAACTGAGGATGAAAGAACTTTTTTTCTTGAAATCTGTGTTACAAATCTTGGCTTCGTATTTAGAGTTTAGAGCTCTGATACCATGTTAATTTCTATAACCCAGCAACAGATTAATTTCATAATAAATTCACAGACATAAATTTGATTTATAATGATTAATACAACTAGGTTAATTAACAACTAATAATAGTAGAAGCAAAAATAACAATAAGCCAATATAAAAAAAGACAACAACACAAATATACCCAAGAAACCCCAATGCAGGGAAAAACTTGCAAATGTTGGATCTTCTATTCAGCCTAACAGCAAACTTCTCTTTTGTAAAAATACAATATATGAGTTTGCTATAGCAATCTTACTTTTATAGAGAGCCTAGCTGCATTACTTAGCGTGTAAGAAAAAGAAGCTTTCCTTAGCATGCAAGAAAAAGAATCTTTCCTTACTTTCTTTGGCTTTTTTATTTTTACACATAAAATCACACTAGGATTTATCTCATCCTTACAAATTCAGAAACATTCTAGAAACTACTGTTGTTGAAAATCCAACTCAAATTATTTTAAAGCATATCTAATCTTGAGTTGCTTTAAAACAATTCCACATTCCACCTTTCGAGCCATAAAAATCAACATTTGCAGTAGGTTCCAACTTGGTTCTCTTCTCATCAGGAATGTGACAATACACAAGACATCCAAAGATGCGAATGTGCCCCAAATCTGGTTTCTTACCAGTGAACGCCTCTTCTGGAATCAATTTGTGCAACACTTTGTGAGGGATCTTATTCTACAAATACACAACTGTGTTGCAAGCTTCTGCCCATAAGAACCAAGGCAGATCCTGATCATGAAGCATGGCCTTGGTTGCTCTAATGATAGCTCTATTCTTTCGTTCAGCAACCCCATTTTGTTGAGCATTGTATGGAAATATCAACTCTTTCTTGATACCTTCCTAAGCACAAAAATCTTTAAAGTCATTTGAGGTATACTCACCTCCATTATCATACCTTAGTGTCTTGACCTTCTTTCTAGTTTGGTTCTCCATGAGAGCCTTAAACTCTTTGAACCTACTAAAGACCTCATCTTTATTCTTCATGAAATATATTCATGTCTTCTTGGAGAAATCATCAATGAAGGTAACATAATACTCATATCTATTTAAGGATGTTGTTGACATAGGTCCACACACATCTGAGTGTATGAGATCCAAAATCCCTTTAGATCTAGTGTCACTACTTGGAAAATTGGTTTTAGCATATTTCCCAAGAGTTCAACCCTTGCACACGTCATGTTGTTTTATCTTTATCTCAGGTAGCCCCATCACCATTTCCTTAAGAATATTAAGTGCTCCATGGTGAAGGTGAGTCATCCTCCTGTGCCACAATTTAACCTGTCCCTTTACAGCTACTAACCAATGCATGTGTTGGCTCAAATTGTAACCAAAACAAGCTGCCATACCTGACACCAATCACTTTTGCAATCTTGGATTCTTTGGGATGAATATAGACTTTTCCCTTCTCAAAGGTCATGATGTAACCCTTGTCTTGCAAGGTAAAAAATGATATTAAATTCTTTGTCATGTCAGGGACATACAACACATCCTCCACCAACAAAGGTTTGCTAGACTCCCTCTAAAACTTAACAGTGCCAATACTAGTTGCATGGTACTTGGCATTATCTCCAAGCTCAATATAGAAATCCAGCTTCTTCTCCTCCAACTTGGTGAAACATTCTTTGACTCTCGTCATGTGGCGAGAAGCCCCACTATCAATATACCATATTTTGTTGGCACTTGAACTTGAGAGACAGGCAATGAGTGAAAACTCATTCTCAAATTTTGATGCAAACTCATCCACCTTTGTTCTAGCAACATATTGCTTCTTTAGCTTGTCCTTATTTTTCTTATTCAAACATTGACTGGCATAGTGACCCATCTAATGGCAACAAAAACATTTAATCTTGCTCAGATCTTTCTTCTTCCCACTCTTGGAAGAAGAACCTTCCAATTGCTATTTATTGGACTTCTTCTTACCCTTGCTTGTAAGAGCAAGATTTTCTTCATCTTGACCCTTCTTTGTCAGATCTCCCTGATGAGCACCTTCATGGATCTCCTCCTGAACAAAATCATCCCAAAGTCTTGCCCAATCAGGTAGCTAATCTCTACCAACAACACACTTGACAAACACTTTCCAGTTCTTTGAAAAACCATTCAAGGCTATACACACCAACTCATCTTCTATAATCATTTCACCAACATCAGCAAGTTCATCCCTGACCTGTGTCAGCTTGGACAAGTAAGAGGTCATGCTCTCACCTTTGGACATCTTGGTATTATGCAATTTGTCCTTGAGCATCATCTTACGACTCTGATAGTTGCTCTGATAAAGTTTTGTGAGCAAATCCCACATCTCCTTGGTGGTGTCTTTCCTTGATAAATGAGGAATTAAATGAATCTAATTAATATAAATCCACTTTGAACTAGTTGGAATTTCACCTTGGGACATAGCAAGAGTTTTGGGTCTCCAAGAAAGTTCAACAGAAAAGTAATTAGGGGCACAACTCACTCTATAAAATAAAAAAACCAACTAGATATGAGTAGATAAAAGATATTAAAAATGAAATTGAAAGCTCCCACCTAAAATATTAGGGACCAGAAGGAAACATACCAAAGACCTTAAAGGGGGCTCTTCTCACCTTTCTACCAGATCCTAATACTAGAACCTTATTTACATAAAAATTTTAGTCCTTCAATAACAGAAGGCGAGAAGGTGATTTTGGGGGTCAAATGAGGACGAGTAATGGATTTTGATTTCTTATTCTTCAATCTTTCTTTAAGTATGGTCATTTCCTTTTTTTTGGGTTGGGATGGATACATAGAATCTAGGATACCTTTAGGTTTGTTTGCCCTTTTGATGGAATTTCATACAAGAAGCCCTTGGTAAAGATGGATCTTGTGTATGTCCTTGGTTTCCTTTGGCTTCTAGCTATGTCATTATCTTAATGGAAGCATTTTAATGTAATATATTTTTCATTGTTTTTATTGAATTCTATTTTTTCACTCTTGTTGGGTCCTCTAATCTTCTTATTTGAAAGACTTGGGCCTCCCTTTATGCCTAAAATTATCTTTTCTTGGTTGTTAAGGACTCCCGTAGGGAGCCCAGGCTACATAAAAAAGGTTGCAATTTTTAATTTCATATTTGATTACTCTTTTTGTGCTTTGGTCAGGTGGTACTTCTCACAATGTGATCATTGGATTTAATTCTTGGAGGACTTGGGTCTCTTTGGTTACCTTGGCTATGGTTAGTTCTATATGAGATACTCTTTTGGTGACCTAAGCCCCCTTGTGCCTAGGAACAGTTTGTGGGCTGATCTATAAAACCTTTTAGCTCTATTATGATCACTAGTTCCTGATCCAGTCAAAATTAGATTGGGGTCTACTGAGGACCCCCAAGATCTTTTTACCAACATGATTTCTTTATTGGTTTTGTTGGTTTGGGTCCTCTAAAGACCCTGAAGGTTCTTTTCCTTCATGTGGGTGCTTAGGTGGATGACTTTTTGGTTGTTTCTATTAGGATGATGGGATTTTAACCTCTTTCATTGGAGACTTGGGCCTCTTTCTCCAAAATTACAAGATGGTTTTTGGTCTAACTAAAACCAGCTAGTTCCTACACCATTTAAGTGCGGTTGTTTCTTTTTTTTTTGGGTCCTTTTTATTTTCTTAGTAAGTTTCATCTTCTTGTATCTTATATAATCTAAGAGGAGACCTGGACCACTTAATGTGTCAGATATGAATTCCACATTAGTTCAAAAGTAGTTTCATCTTAATTCAAATATTTTATTTCTTTATAAAATTCTTAAAAAATATATTCTTTTGTTATAATTGCTTATAAAATGAATAAATATATAAAATTATATATTAGGATGACCTTTTTAAGTTAAAAAAATGGTGAACACTATTGTAATTCAACTCTATAATTAGTCATTTATGAGTCACTTGAAAATTGAAATCAAATGTCTTCATCTATCTTGATGAGTCACTTAAGTTAACCATTTATAAGTCATTATTTAAGACAAAAATATAAAAGAATAAAATATAATCTAAGCATGGAAAAACATTACAAGGTGATTCAAATGTTTGGCATTGAATGTATTACACATTGTGCGTCCAATTACCTTCATTTTTCTTAGAGTTATGTTAAATCTCTCAATCCTTGTCTTCACACATTGAGAGAAAGGGAGAGGGAGGTTTCATTTAAAAACTAATCATAGTCTAGTATAGAATACACACTAATATTGTGTTAGAAAATTATCAACCCACACTTGTCAACACCCCTCTTGATGCATTTACATTGAGTTTAGTTTTGAAAAGAAATACTTTAATTTTACTAATTTTTTTACGACAAACTAATAATTGTTAGTGGAGGCCTAATATGTTAGATAGCTTCCTCTATCAAATTGATCGAGCATCCCTTCTCTAATAGAAGTCTCACACATTTTTCTATCTTAGATAATTCTCAATTTCCATGTAATCATTTTAGTAGTTCTATAATAAATTTTAAATTCATAAGACTTACATGCTAAGATTCATGGAGTAAGGTTACAATATCAAGTTTTTTTTCAAATATTAAATTGATGTAAAAAAAATAGTTTAAATTTTAATGGCTATTATTATATGTAAAATATTTAATGTGTATCAATAAGTATTAAATTTTCATTATTTTTTTTATAAATATTGAAAATTTTAAATTATTTCTAATATTGATATTGAAATGTCTTCATATTTTTAAGTGGTTCTTTTTTTACTATATTTTATAGGAGGAACTTTTGAAGACGCGTGGGGAGCAATGCCACTTGAAAACATGCAATAACCAAATCCACTATATTTTTCTTATACTGAAATGTTAGTTTCCATATTTTTACCTTTTCAAATATTATTTTTTATGTTATAACATTAAAACTAATATTTTATATTGGATAACAAGTTGATATTAGAGTGCTTAACCCCCAACACTTAACCCCGCCCTTAAAATATGTATATAACTTTTAATATTAAGAAAGATACAATACACATTTCAATGTAATTTATTTATTTATTTATCTATCTATTTATTTTATGAAATATAATAGTAAGATATTTATAAGGGTAATAATATTGGTGTTATATTAAAAGTTGAATTAAATTTTTCAAGTCTCCTATTATTATTTAATAATAGTAGTTATAAAAGTGATATTATTATAAAAATGAAAGATAATATATTATAAAAAAGAAGACATGATAAATTTAAATTATATTGAAAAATGAAAGCAAGATGATATTATTGTAAAAGAGATAAGAATATATATTATGAAGGAAAATATATTTTAAATATAAATTATATTAGAAAATAAAATGGAGAGAGTTAATGATATCATTTGAATTTAAGTTTAATCAATTGAAAAAATAAAGTATGCATTTTCATAAACCATTATTTATGTTTTCATAAATCACACATTTTCATAAAAATTTAAATTTGATGGCTTTTTTTTTTTTTTTTTTCCTATTTAAAATTTTAACTATAAAATACAAAATTTTAACGACTATATATTATATAAGATTTAATTTTTGATAAATTCTTAAAAATTAAATATATTTATAATTAAGATATTTAATTTTTTTAATTTTAATATAAATTATTTTTCATTAATTGGTGGCATTTGTGACATGGTCATTATTACATGTAAAATAATTAATGTGCATAAATAAATATTTAATTTTCATTATTTCTTTATCAACATTGAAATTTCAAAATTATCTCCAATATTGATATTGAAATGTAGGTTTCCACATTTTTACCTTCTCAAATATTAATTTTTTATGTTATAACATTAAAACTAATTTATTAAATTGGATCGAAAGTTGATATTACAGTGCTTAACCCCCAACAAGATTATATTATTGTAAAAGAAATAAGTATATATATTATGAAGGAAAATATATTTTAAATATTGTTTATATTAGAAAATAAGTTGGAGAGAGTTTAATGATATCATTTGAATTTAAGTTTAATAAATTAAAAAAATAAAGTATGCATTTTCATAAATCATTATTTATTTTTTCATAAATCACGCATCTTCATAAAAATTTAAATTTGATAATTTTATTTTTATATTTAAAATTTTAACTATCAAATAAATTTTTTTTAAAGACTATATATTATATAAGATGTAAGTTTTAATAAATTCTTAAAAATTAAATATATTTATAATTAAGATATTTTATATTTTAAATTTTTTTGTTTTAAAATAAATTATTTTTCATTAATTGATGGCATTTATGACATCTCTTTAATACATATACTTTTAAACATAATAAATATTTATAACCAATAAATAATATCCAAATACCTTAAGCAACCTAAATCATTGACACATCTATTTAAACTTAAAAAAACAAAATAAACTCGTTACATTTTAAAAAACAAGTTTTTCCATTTCGTTGACAAGTAAAATCTCTCAAATTTAACCCTCAAAAGTTTAGAATAACTAGTCACATAAAATAATATTCACTTATTATTAAATTGATTCGATTTGGTTAAGTTGTATGGTAGCACTTACGGAAAATTGCCCATCATGTCAACCATGAATGGCAGTGCTAGACAAGAAAGGAGAAAGGGAAAAGTGGAAGCATTTGTAACACTGTTACGTGACAGAGATCTCACTTAGAAATACTCGTACAATAATATAGAAAAAAATATGTCGATTTCTATATAATCGTAAGAATGTAGAAATAAAAATCGAGTCAATGTCTATCTTTATATAAGCCAATCATATAGCCAATGATACACATAACAGAACAAAATTGAAGCAAAAAGATATATCACACGCCAAAAGATATAGACAATGACTCACATAACAGAGGGCATGTTTGCATTTGCTCGCAGCCCTTATCAAATCCTCAACTCTATCCATGTATTGATAGCAACAAAATATCACTGGATTACATCCTAAATGATATCAAATCCTCAACAACGACGCAGTGTGAACACTGAAAAATATCCAACATTGATTGATGCATTGTCAACATTGATTGATTTAGCTCATGGCTCTTTTCAAACCATCAACTTTATTATGTCAAAGTGTGAAGTGCAACAAAGACGCAGTATTGAAAGCAACAAAATATACTGATTACATCCTATTAACAATCCGCTAATCTGCATCATATGAGGTGTTAACAATCCGCTAATCTGCATTGTCAACATTGATTGATTTAGCTCATGGCTCTTATCAAATCATCAACTTTATTATGTCAAGTGCAACAAAGACGCAGTGTGAACACTGAAAAATATCACTGAATTCTTCATCCGTGTATTGAAAGCAACAAAATATACTGATTACATCCTATTAACAAGTCGCTGATCTGCATCATATGAGGTGTTAAAAGGGAGTAGTGACTGGAAAAAGGGAAAGAAATAAAAAATAAAATCATATGAAAAAGTGAAGATGGCAGTAGCAGACATCATACAAAATGAAAACGAAGTCGTTGAAGACTTTGTTGGGGCGCTTAAACTGTATGACGATGGATCCATTCTTCGCACAGACCGCCATCTCATAATCAACGTTCCTCCTGGCGAAGGAAATGGTGGTGTTGCCAGTAAAGATGAGGTACTTGGCATCTGGGTAAGAATCTACCTTCCACTTTCAATTGTAAACAAATCCACCTGCTTCTCTAAATTATAGGTTTTGTTGTATTTCCACGGCGGGGGGTTTTGCTTCTTGTCACCTGCCTTTATTGAATCGTATCGTTTTTTGCAAAAAATGGGCTGCCGCCATAGGAGCCGTCATAGTTTCTGTGAACTACAGATTGGCTCCGGAACATCGCCTTCCTGCTGCCTACGATGATTCCATGCGAGTGGTTGGATGGCTTCAATTTTAGTAACGTATTTTAATATTGTGCATCATCTTTTAATCCGCATCACCGCTTCTGCTTCTGATGGACATGGAGATGGAGAATTTGATATCAGGGTAGCAATTGAACGCACACAGTCGGAGATTCAAGTCAGTGTGAAAGTTAATCAAGATTCTTCTAACCGCGCAGCCGATCAGTTAAATAATGTTCTGCCCGCCGATTTCCCAAGCTCCTTTAAAAGACGGTTTTATAATTAAAATATGTGTTTTTAAATAATCAATCACAAATGTGATCGACATAATTTTTAGGTAAAAGTTTTTATATAATTATTATGAAATATAAGTTTTATCTAAATTGTATGCTCTAGTTTAGTCTAGTTTTTTTTCTTTATTATTAATAGTAAATATGGGTTTTAAAAAGGGGTTCTACACTTTACAAGAAATCAAAATAGAGATGATCATAAAAATTAGATAATACAATATTGTGTAAATCAAACTAAAAGGTAATTTAACACAATTACAATGGTTAAAAAATAGCAACAGTCGTAAAATAGCAAAAACAAATTAAGATCTTTTATTATCAATTTTTTTTGTGATTTGAGGGTCATATTCAGTAGTTTTAATTCTTTTTTTCTTTTGTCTTTCTTTTTGTTATCCACCACCATCCATTCATCTTCTTCTCCTGAGTCAGGGACGATAGGAATTGAGAGTTCAAGCGGATCCCCTAGTTTATAATTCAACAATGGAACCCTAGCTAATAAACCTTCACCTTCTAAGTTGGATTTTAATGGAATCTAATCCATCAAACCTTCACTAGATTTACATGTATTCGTTTCAAATTCCTTGGTCTCAGTCTCCCCATAAGGATCTACTTTCACACAGGTTTCTAGGACCATATTTGGAACTTCAATTTCATCTAACTTTCAATAGCAGCATCAACTATTGTATCTTCTAAACCCACATCTTTCCACTAGGTATTTACTTTATTTCTCTTGATGCTTGGATAATCATTGACTAGATGACAACTTTGAAAGCATATATGACATCTAAAAGGTAGACCTTCATAATCAATAGGTTGAACCCAAGTTTATTCCTCACAATCGAATCCACCTGAGCAAGTAGTTCTTTAATAACATCAACATTAACTAGGATTTAGGCATAAGTGAAATGGCCCCTTTATTCTGTTATGGGATCCTTATGCCAAAATTTACCAACAAACTTAACTATGGGTTTAAAAATATTATGGTTCCAAAATTGAAGATGTAGGTTTGGAATCTGTAACCATATTGGTTTTGTATTAAAAGTTTTAGCATGGGTGTTGAAACTAGAATGCTAGGGTTTCTCCAAGAACATATGCTTTTCCTCAAAAGCCCAAAAAAAATTAGTGAAAACTAAGTATTTCTCATCAGCAAAGTAAAAAAATACTATGAAAATACCTCTAGCACAATGTTTGATTTTGATCTTACCTTATACCAACACTTTCTAGTGACCTATGATCCATTCATGGAGATCAAGAAGTGTAGGCCAAGAACCATTAAATTTAAAAATCATTAAATTTGAAGAAATCCATTCTTCCTTTTCAAGAATCACCTTCAATGCCTTCTCATCAAAATGATAGTTTGTTTTGCTTTATCAAGGGCTAAAGGCTTAAACTAGCTAAATATATAACTACCATAGCATAGGAGGGTCTATTACCCACAGGCTTATGCACCCCAACTATTACCACCACCTCTATCAGAATCGGATCATAGTCTGTAGCACTAGATGCCTCCACCTTACTATTTACATTGTGGTTGTTTCAACTCGTAGAAACATCCATGAATGATTTTTGGTGGTATAATAGCTTACGAGTCCCCAAGAAGTTATATATACTCAATTCAAGAATGCCAAATATCATCTTCCCATGCTCCCATGTTTTCTCAGTTGTTAACCTTACTATCATCAATCCTAGCCTAGCCCCATCCTCTGCATGAGCATCTTTCCCTTCCTTCACAGTTGTCATCTAGACTATTATTAGAGTCTTCCCTGACTAATCTATTAAATTAGTCACCACTGAAAGGGACCTATATGGGTTCAAAACCTTAACCCTATTTTTATTGCCATCAGGTTTAGGGGCCATTTTAATTTATTATTGATACATATAGAAGTATTTTATAAGTTTTGTAAGAAGGTTTTTGTTAAAACTAGTGGGTATTCTCTTTAATTGTAATGGATATTGTTTTCATGATTTTGATTGATTATTTGAGAAAACTTGGTTTAAAATAAAGCAAAGAGGTAGATATTTTTTATGTTTTACTTAATATAAATTTGTGTTACTTATAGATTTTGTCATCAAATTTGAATATAAAAATTTAATGTAATTGATATGTTGATATTGATATAAGTGTATGTATAATATAATATATTTTATTATTATTGTTGTTCTTATTAATATTTATTATAATATATTACATTAATTTTCATTAATCTATTCAAGGTTAGATGTGTAAATTTTTAATGATAAAAATATTTCAAGGGTAGAACAAATGGATTATGTATCAATCAAAGAGAAATCTCATTCATTTAAATCAATTTAAATTTATATACCAATTGTACCAAAAAATGTTCAAGAAAAAGAATATTGGACCAAGCTATAGAAAAATAAAGAAGGAAATAGAGGTGAGGTCATATCTTCTAGTATAAACCTGCACTTAGGAGGGACCCTGAGTAGAAGTTTTATTAAAGCTAGCTAAAAGTTAGGAACTGTGTTTCATCCCTCAAAATGTTATTTTTGGTATAAGTTTCATAGAAGATTACCATAATTCAAAGGGTTACTAGAAAAATGTAAAATATTATTGGAGCCTTTTAGGTTAGTAATATGTTGGTTGTGTGGATGATTTATGGATGTTAGATGCACCTAGTGTGTTAGTTGTAGTATCAAGTTTGACATTTTTACATTGGTATCTCTTTGCTACTGGTAGAGGCATCTCATGTGAGACTTAAGGTTTTACCTTTCTCTCAGTTTCTACTAGCTTATAGGATCCTCCAAACCCATATTATTTACCCTATCGAATAAAAAATTAAGCAACATTAATAGTTATTTAAAACATGTTATTTTTAGTTTATATGTTTTTAATATGATTCTAAAATAATGAATCATGTAACTAAACATATCAAAGATAATGTGAAATAAATGAAAATGAATTAATAATTTGATATAAATTTCTTTAGTGGCCCTAGTCTTTGTGCTACCAACATAGTTTATGCTTATTATCTCTATCAAAATCATCCATCATGACCATATATTTAAGTTAGAGTTAGTTTATTATGGTATTTTTATTGTTTTTGGTGCATGATTTACCTGGGATGATCATCTATAGCTTAAACAATGTGCTTTGAATATGTAAACATTTATTGTATAATGATATTTAGAACTTAAGAATAATTTGATCGAAGGATTTCTTGGAATACTATTTTAATTAAATCTTGATGGAATATGAAAGTATGAAATCTCTCAACAAAATATAATATTATGTCATCTTTTTCATAAAATGTATCATCTCATTTATGAAGTAAATGTATCTCATTTATAATATATGTAGATTTTATAAACTACTCTTTCTAATTTAAATAGAAATATGTATTATATTTAAATGATTGGTTCTTAATATATTATTATAAGAGGTTTACATAATTTTTTAGTTTATAACTAATTAAAATTGTTGAAGAAAAATAACCAAGGAAGACAACAATGATGACTCAAGCAAAAGGATAAGAGGAAAATTGAAGAAGTTGGAAGCCAAGGAGAAGGGGAGAAAAGCTAAGATCACCAATTCAAATATTTAAACCTGGAAGGAGATTAAGGATCACCCTGTATCTTTGGACGACTCATCCAACTAGTTGTTTTATAGTGTTTTCTTTATTATTTCCTTGTTAAACTTTGTCTAGGGTTTTTTTTAATATTTGGTTGATCTTTGTGGGTTTCTCATTTGTCTTGGTCTTTAAGGATTATTTCTACTTATGTTTTTTTTTTTTTAAGTGCTTCATCTTTTTACTTTGTAATGTTATGGGATCTTATCAAAACCCACAATCTTATGATTATGAAAATAAAATTGTTGAATTTAGGACCTGTCATATTTTCACAAATTTCTTGAAGAATTTAAATAGATTTGAGACCTATTGAATTATCACTAATAAGATAATTTTTTTAAATTGCTATATTTCATATTATAGATTAAGTATGAATTGGTTGGATGATTCATTAAAATTACTAAAGTTTATATCTTTTAATTAAATTATTTTCTTGAGACTTCTTAATTTTATTGGTAAGAAGCATAGCATGTAAATCATTAATATTTTATAAAATAAGATGGATGGGAAATATGATAGGATTAACATCTAATTTTAAAAAAATAATTAATGTTAAATTGAACATGTTGTGAATTTTAATTTTAAAGGTATATAAGTGGGATAAATAAGATTTGAAAGGTGGAGTGTGATATCAATTTATCTAGAAGAAACCTTTATAAAGAGCAGTACGGATTCATAAAAAATTATTTTGGATAGGTTAAAATATCTCTAATAAATAATGAAAATATAATACAATACTATTATATATACAAACATTCAAATCCTATGTTAATTATAAATGATAAAAAAAGTTGGTACAAATTTGTCAATTATTTGCCATAATCAATTACACACATCATAATAGACAATCATATCAACCAAACTTGACCCTTTGAGGGGAAATTGTCATGGGCACAACATGAAATACAAAAAATATAATAATTAGAATTTGGGTGTATATTTTTGTGTTTAGGCATGGGAATAGCCTCTGTCAACATCCCTTAAGACGTCTCAAAGTCTTCTCCTACTAAAACTAGAGGATGTTTGTAATGTACCTAGATAAGGAACCTAATATCTCACACATATAAATACACATAAACATTGATTATATTACTAGAATATTCCTTTTTGGTGGAAAGTAATAACTCCACAATAACTTACCACTTCGAGGGGGCTAGCTCCTTAAGATAAATGCTCTATTAAAAAATACTCTTCAGTTATCTACAACATCACCTACCCATTTATTTAAACTATTTATTACATACCCATCTCCTTAGTCTAATACATGTGAGACTATTCATCTAATGCATTACTGTTACATGCTTCTATTTCTACTAGTTATTCCTCTATCTAGGTAAATTACAATCTTTGGTTAGCACTAGTGGCCTTTTGATCATAGGCAGATAATTTATGTCATATCTCAAAATTATGACCTTCACAAGATTAGGAAAAATAGACATAACAATGAAATTTGGAGAATGATGAGGATTATCTATAAATACCCATATATCCAAGAGGCCTCTAGAGCTTTAGCTCATTACTATCAATCTTTCACTATTTTTAATTTTAAAATTAGTGCATACCAGTGTAATAGTTATACAAACAAAAGTTATCATGTATGAATGTTTAGGTAACTAAACCATTGAGTAGTTAATTTTAAAAATATTAAAAATTAACTCATTCACCCTATAGATTATAAAAAACACTTACATTTATTTATCATTATGTTATGTTTTTCATGCACATTTATTTATGTCTATTAGAAAATATCAAACCAACACTTAAACTTCATTTTCACATATCCATGTGACCCATGCATTCATTTCATGTGTATCATGTCCCACTCCCCATAACATTTCTATGTTCTTAAATTACAATCTATAATGGTATTTTCATGTTTTCCTATATAAACCTTTAAATTGGGTGCACCTATATTTCCTTTTTTATCTTAGATATTGGAAGTAAGTCATGAATGTGTAAAAAAATGCAAAAAAATAAATTCAATCATCCTAAATAGAAAATTGAGTTATCTCATTTAATCATCCCACACATATAGGTAACAAACTAAGTACATATTAGATATCTATGTAATGTGACAATTAAGTTATTTCTAAAATATTTCCCAACAATTATTTATATGAATCTAAGGGATCTAACAAATAATAAGGGATAAAATTAATCTCAATTCCATGTAACCCCAAACTAAGCCCTCCTTTCTGTTTTACAATATTAACTTAGTCTATAAAATCAAAACATGAAGATCATGAAATTAAAATATAAAGTGTCAAGTCAAAATTAGGAAAACAAATCTTTTGAATTAATTTTCATGTGGTAGGATCTAATTAGGACCATCTAAACAATCTTAATAATTGACCATATTCATATGTAAAATACTAAATTTTTACCAACACCACCATATGGTTTGAATGTCTTAACACAACCATCTCTAGAGTCTTGACATTTTAAGACTAAATTTATGTTCCTAACACACTAAAACATTAAATACGCTTTTATTTGGCTTCTAAAGTCACCTTAAAGTTACCTAGGATTTTAATTGTAAAATTTTGAACCTTTAAGTCATATTTAAAGTTTCATTTGTGAGGTGTATCCTTGGCATGATGTTAAGGTATATCTATAAATATAAATTAGGAATGTAAGGTTAGAGTGATTTTGGGATGATTTTAGAATTCAAATTAGGGTGTTTTTAAAATACAACATTTAGGTGTCTCTTGAGGTGACTTCAAGGTTCATTTATATGATACATTGGATGTATATAGAAGGTGACATTGGATTGATTTAATTTATAATATTGAGTTGAATTTATTTTTGACTTTATGTCAATTTTTAGGGGGTGACATTCAATGGCTTAATTGATGAATTCTTGTTGACTTATTTGTTACTTTATCTCTATCTTTAAGGGTGATGTTGGAATGTCCTTGAAGGTGACTTATTTTCAATATTTAACTTGAATTTATTATCCAAATTAATTTAATTTTTGTAAATTCACATATCAAGTCAAAGGCAATGCGAAATTACTTTATTTTTGTATTAGAAACTACAATTGAGAATAGAAATTCATAATTTTGTTAAGCATTTGTAGGAGCGCATGAATATTATACTTAATTGAGAAAGAGGTCATGCACATCATGTTGAAATTATAAATTGGGCATGAAGATTGTATTGAATTGAAATAAACAACATGAAATTTGTGTCCAAGTTAGAAAGAGGGCATGCATGTTGTATTGAATCTATAAAACCATGGCATGAAGATTGTGTTGAATTAAGGGAATTTATATTATGTTGAAATGAGAAAGACATCACGAAGATTTTGTATAATTGAGAAATAAATAATATTTATTATGTTCAAATTAAAAAAATGATCATACATATTTTGTACAATTAAATCAGAGCATAAATATGTTCTAGGTATAATATTTCTAGCAAAATTAGGTTAGACTAAAGGTGAATTTGAGTACTTTTATAATAAACTAATGTTGAATTAATTTCTTAATCCATTAAGTTGATAGAATACATATTTTCCATGTACATATTTATATTTCCCTAAATTCATTATATATTCTTATATAATCATTTTTGAATCAAATAAAAAATACATGCACTTAATTTTATGCTTTTTTACTCTGAGAGGGTCATTTGAAATTTCCAATACTTTACATTATTCAACATTTTCATATGTACATCCTTATCTTTTTTTTAATATACTTTATATTTTGCCTTTTGGATGGGAAAACTCTAATTGGTACTTGATATTATCCAATGCTCAGTTCTTCTTACACCTCTAGCCAAGTATTCTTAGGTGAAATGGTATTTCAGTGACTTGAATAACTGAATGGAAAGGGGCCACAATTTTCACAAGATTAGTTCATTTTTGAGGTAAATCCAAATAGGGTTACTTATTACTATTAATATTTGACCTCAATCCTAAGTTATAGTTATTTATTTTATGTAGTAGATATATCACAATGTTCATGTCATTATAAGGCACTCAATAAATAAGTGGAGGTGCAAATTACTTGCCCAGATTGTCAATTTTAAATTATAGTGAGGGTATTCACCAAATACAAGGGGAAAGTACCATTAAAACCTTATGATTACTATTATCTAGGTGATTCATACATTCAATAAAATATATGGGATTGTTTGATGTAGAGCTAAAAATAATTGAAGCATTTTGTGCATGGTTAATGGAAAAAAACACATCCTTCAATGTATGAACATTTTAGATTTTGGGTTAAATAACATAATATATGAACATATACTATATTATATGCAAGTTTGGGTCTCTATATTTTAAAACCCATCATTGTGGGATCAAAAACCTATTAAGATCATGTCATTCCCATATTACCATTCCACAAACTTAAGTACTCATTTGGTGATTGGAAATGGTTTACTATGTATAAGTTTAACATGTTAGATAATTGACCATGTTTAAATTAATTAAAAATCATAAGATTGAGAAGGGTTAAATGGTATGAAAAAATGTATTATTTTACATACATAAGTGGACATGTGAATATTCTTATAATACTCAAAAACCTTATGCAAGTAAAACATGGGGACACAGATATAGACTTGATGAGTGTTATTCTAATCATGTTGTGTCTAAATAGGATGTCACCCTATGTGTGTATACTTAATATATATATTTTTGTGTCTTAGATTGAGAGATAAGAATCTAAGTTATGGAAATAGTCATTCTATATGTCCAAAATTTCATAACAACCATCAAGTGTGATCATTCCTTATCCTCATGTATTTTCCATACATAGCCTAGTTTTGGTTTTTACACTTTGATATCTTGATGAAAATATTCTATTTAATAGATATAAATTATTTAATTTCATGCATATATTCTTATATCCATTTATTTTAAATAAGTTTATTCATATTTTGAATAAAATAAAAATTAAGATAAATTTATTTTACATAAAAACAATCTTGACGATATATTACTATGTTAGGCTTAATTTTTGTATTTCATATTTTACACATGGTGTGTGTAATAATTCTTTTAAGATATGTATTTCATAGGTTTAACCCATATATAAAAATGGGGTATAAATAGTATATCCATTCTAACTTACACATTCTGGAATTCTAGTCAATTATGCATTATTTTTCTCCTCTATGTGAGGGAAATGATAGATTCATATTTTGATATGTACCCAACACATGTTACTTATTATCATCATGGGATATCTATGGTAAATTTTCTAACCCCACTCTCTTTTACTTTACATCATACTTATTTAGCTTATAGTTTTTATCAATAAAGTTGTACTTATAAATGTATAAAGGATTTAGCTCATGTTCAAAGACTGAGACTTGTAGAAGGTTATTCTTAATTTGAGAAAAGATATTTATGGAATCATACATGGCCCACATGTGAATATTTTTCACTTTAACTTTTTTTATTTCAGCTAGATATTATTTTAAACTTTTATTTGTGTATATGTTGTTCTCATATGACTCATTAGATATCCACCTAGATGTAGAGATGTTAAGATTCACTTCATGATCACTATCAAATGGACACAAAACAAAACTATATGTATTATATTAATTTTTTATTTTCAGTATTTTAAGAGGTCATTGATTTTTTGGACACTTAGTCACATATGTATTTCATTTTTCTGGACTATAAATGCATTAAATGCATTGAGGGAGTGTTTCTAGTACAAATTATTAAGTGTATCCTCCCTCTTTTTTATTTTAGTTAGATGTGTATACAAGAACACCATAATATTGTGGAATTGTATAAATAATAATTAATATGATGGTAGTTATTAATTTTATAATTATATGACTCGATGTTACATGTGTTTTTTCAATTATTGTTTCATGTTAGACCTTTATTAGAACATTTTCCATTTTTTTGGTAGTTCCCCACTCTTTTCCTATTCATTTCTCTTTCTCCTCCCTACTTTATTTTTCTTGAGTTCTAGGTATTTGTCTATAACCCTAAACTACATAGTTCTTGAGCACTTGAATCATACACTATATGATTCTGGGGTGAGCCCTTGTGACCATTATTTTTGGGTATATTTTGGCTTGCATCCTTAATTTTTTGGCCTTTTACTCATTATTTATGTTATATTTTGTGCCAATAACATTCTAATTTGAGTTTGATATATTTATAAACACACATGCATTAGTGCATATAAGATAATAAAAAATGATTAAGTAAGACAATATATAGATCTCTGAATATATACCCAATTTTATCTATTTTGTGATAATGTTTTAGAGTTTCAAAAAATAAGATTAGTGTACCATATATTTGTGTTAAATCTTCAAAAATGTAAGCAATGTTTCTAGATCATGGAATATACTAATAAGACAATCAAATCAAATTTCAACTATGATAAAAAAAAATTGAATAGTACATTTATGTTTCATCAAGAGTGCACCTACATTTTTATAAGATTACACTAAGTTGTAGTCTTCATTTATTTTTATTTTTTATTTTTTATTCATCTCATCTTTTTAACTTGTTTAACATTATATATTTATAACAAATGTATCTAATTTACAAACAAATTAATTTTTATTTTGAAACCCCCTCATATCATTTATTATATTATTTAATATTTTTGATTTCAATTAAATATAATTTATTGTTTATGTCTAATTACATAAATTAAACCTATTTTATATGTCAGCATGAGTAGATATATTGCATAACCACTTTCCCAAAAGTGATAGCCATATCCATAAAAAAAAAATTGATCTTAGAAAAATCACATGAAATGGAAGAGAAAATCCCTTTTAAAACCCACAATCCTAGTGGCTTTTTTTATTTTTATTTTTAAAAAGGAAACATAGCGATTAGTCCTTATATTTGAATTGCTTTTGTATTGATATATTATTTATGTGTATATTTGCATGTAACTATGCAATGAAAGCTTCATTAATTTAATTATCAATAGTTATTTTGGAAAGGGAACTTGATTTTATATAATAAATTGTTTAAATTAGAGTTTACATGTAAATTTGTAACATAAGAACAATGCAACAATTAATAGTAGGGAAAAAATAAAAATTGCATTGTCATTGTATTTGTATCTGGAGCTTCTACATAGAAACTATCCAAGCTAAAGGGAATTTGGTAAAGTTTAATATAAATTTTGGTTATATGCCATTTATATAAAAAATCTAGTGCACAAAAAAGGGTTTAAAGTTTTTATCGTAGGAAAAACCCTTAGTTAGCTACAACTATTAAATTAATTATATTTTGAAAATATTAATTAATTTAAGATAAAAAATAGTTTAATAAAATTTAATTATTTTATAATTTAATTAAATTAAAATAAATAAATTTAATTTAATACAATACTAATTATCATATTTGTGAGTGGAAATGACATCAAGTCGAGGGAGTAGATGAATTAAAGTCAAAATCGATTTATATGCATAATAAGATAAGGCTCTCATTGAAATGATTTAAAGACCCTATTTATATACACTTTTTCATCAGTGGGTTAAATTAAATATCGTTATTGTGTTTTGATGTAAAATTAAATTGAATTTATATCAGTGTGAGTTGGGGAAGCTAGATGTAGCTTTAAATACATTATAATAATAGATGTAATTAAATTCAAATGACTGTAGTCCACTTAAGTTTATGCTACTAAACACATGACACGGGTGAACCTCAAAGAAGATTTTTTTATTATTAATCATATTTATACATAAATAAATCTATAAGAATTATATAAACCATTAATAATTATAAATAAATAATAATTTTAAAAAAAATAATGTAGCACCTCCCACACCTAAGACGAGTGGCACACAAAGCAGAAAAAAACTTCCTATTAGTTACATGAGAATTAAAGTATGAAAAATAATAATTTTATTTGGTTGAAATCAATACCATACCAAACTCATTTTGAAATTTATTTATTGAGACTAATGTTCTCATGATTATTTGTTGTTCATGACATTTGTAGATCAAATTATTCCAACATTGTTTTTGGTTCACTAGAATTTCCTTGAATATTATTCTTAGATTGTAGTGAGTGGTTTTTGTAGCTATTTATCATGCTATTGGATGTGTTCAAAATAGTAAATTAACTAATTAATATGGTATGTGTTTTTAGTGCTTACAATACCTTTTATGATTTTATTTTGATTTGTTATTATGTTACAATTAATGATGGTAATATTCTTAAATAATATGTTTAAGAATATTTTTTAGTTTTTGTTATTAAATTTTAGAAGTTCAAATTAGAATGTTATGTCTAATATTTTTATTAATTATATCATATAAATTATTCTCATGTAATTTTATTAATGCTTTTCTTTGATAAAGACTAATAATAAAAAAATCTAGAAATGAAAAAATATATATTTTTTCAAATATTTTTAAGGATATAAAAATTAAGTTTTTCACATTTATTTAAGTCAATCATATATTATTATTCCTTGCATTAAATTATTAAATTATGAAACCAAATATATTGGATTAGATAATATGCATAATTAATAAAAATAATAAGCTCGATCAGCTAGATCATTCAGTTGGGAAATCTATGTGACAAGTGGGAGGTTTGGGGGTTGATCCCCCAGAATGGACATCTCTATAGCCATATATATGTGGTTACCAAAATTTTGTAACAATAAAAATGTGTAAATCCTATCTTTGAAATATATTCCTGAGATTAATGCCCTAAAAAAATATGAACCCTTCTTTAAAAAAATAACAAAAATAATAGTAAGACAATATCATTTTAAAATGAAATCTAATTACTTATCCTACTCAAAAGGTTTTGTAAAAGATAGAGACAATTACACATTTACATATATAAATCTCCTCAACTTTATTTTGTGAAATGGATGAAAGCCACATTTTTAACATTGAAATATCTCATTCTAGATAAGGGAGTTATAATATAGTTTTCACTTTTCTCTCATCGAATTTATTGATTTGACAAAATTTTCAATTAAAGGTTGGTTAGATCATAAGAATATAACTTTATGGAAGTCATGGCTTCCTTTTAGTGGGTTTACTCAAAGTTTCAAATATGTTATCTTAGATAACCATAATAAATTATGTAAATAGGATTTGAAAGGATTTATGTAGTTACATATTTAAGGTTTTATATAAAAATATTCATTAGGAGGTCATATTTCTCAATTGAAAAAGTAAATAAATATTTTAACATGGTAAGGACACTTTATGGTCTCTTCTTTGTTGTTAAATAAATAGAGAATCAATTGTAGAGAAAAAAAAAGAGCCCTAAAATGTAAGTTTTTGGGTGTTTTTTCATCACCAAAAATGTTCAAAACATGGGTAAATGATAGTTAGAGACTTACATAGTACATGAAAATATCGATGATTACAATAAATTAATTTTTGGGGTGTTTTCTTCTAGAAAATAAAAATATCAAATATTCCAAAGAGAACTTATTTTGTTTATGAGGAAATTGAGGATATTCATGAAAGATTAGTAATCTTATTTCAATCCCATGGAAGACATTTAAATAACAATAGCATCCTAGGTTCTTCTACATTATTACCAAGTGAATACTAGCACGAAAATTGTGTCTAAAATTTTTGAAATGTTATTAGGGAATATATAGCCTCCTTTACATTCACCATGAACCTTGGAGTCCTGAATTATGAATGAATTTATGTCAATATAAATATAGGTAATACTTTCAAATTCCATCTTACTCTAGATATTTTGGAAACATAAAGGGAATAATCTGCTAACTACGAGAACATACCCTACATATATTGTTTATGTCATAAGAATGGATGCCTCACTGTTAGGAATAAAGTCTTAATACTACATATTAGATCAATGAAATATATATTATAGTGAAAATAAATAAATGTGAAAAACAAGCTACACAAAATAAAAACATCTATAAGAACACCTTACACAGAGATTATTTGGAAACCTTACAATGTACAAGGAAAAACCATGGGCAAAATGGCAATTTACAGACCTCATTAATAAACTCAACATTACTCTTTTATACAACAAATCCTCCATAGAAACTCCTTCAATACTTATAAATAAAGCACTCAATGATTGTGCCTGAAGCATTCAAGTTGTGAACCGAAGTAAAACTAACCTACAAGATCTAACCTCCAAGCATAAAATCCCAAGGCTTGCATAGATCCATTAATAGGATGAATTACAAATAGATATTCATGCGTATTAATAGAATTTACAACATCAGAGAGAGAGGGGAGAGAGAATTACTAATGGAATAAATAAATTTTCCACATTCCATGTGGGGTGAACAATGATCATAAAAAGTTGTCTTTCTTCATGTGCAAGAGTCAAAAAAGTGGTCCATCCACTTTAGATAAGATCCAAGCCACTTCCACATAGCTCAAAATATTATCTCCCACTCCACAAGTGAGGACAAATAATAATATTAACTTTATTGTCTTAATTCTCCTTGTGACCATATGATTTCAAAAGATGCTTTCAATCATCTTTTAACTATCCTTACACATGGGAATCATGGATTCCTTTAGAAATTTGACCCATACCAACCCTTTTATCTTTTGGACTATGTGAAAACACCTATGTGACTACCAAGGAAAAACCCATGTGTCTTGGTAGTGCTTTTCCCCACTCCCATCAAATCAACTTGATCACTCATGAGATAACCTCTATGGGTCTCTATCACATCACCAATCAATGACATCACTAACCATCCACATCACCATCAGGTCATGTCATCATGAATAGTGACCATGAATAGTGAATATTAATAGTGATTTTACATCCTAACATTCTCCCACTTGAATTCAATATACATAAGATTTTACCACATCTGAGTATTCTACAACCATCTGCTCATCCATTCCCTTTATTACCCTAACATAAACTTAGTATAAGTTTTATTGCACTTCTTTATCTTGACCAAATTTATTGACATATGCTTCTCCTTAGCATATTGCATCACTAAAGTGATAAATCACTTCTCCACACCTTAAACCAATCTTCCAAATAGGATTCTGCCATGAATCACTCACAACTCCTACTATTTGGGAGTATTTGTTTTAGGTTCACCATGACATTATGAGGATTCCTAATCATTATGAATCCAATACACAAGATAACAACATGTCTTCTCCTCCTTTGGAACACTCTTGGGAAGACTGCTCAAAATGGAAGAAGTGGGGAAATTCTTTGCTCTCACATCCTTGTGCATATCCATCCTTGGTTTGCTCCACCATACCACCTTCATTTCATGTATTCTAACTAAGCCATCAAAAAAATAATCATGTTTGGGCTTGTATCCAACACATCAAAAAGCACATAAGCTCTCTATAAAGGTACTTAAATTCTTATACTACATGTGTGATGTCTGCATCAATCCATACATTGATTTCAATGCAAACTAGCAACACCTTTGTCTCAACTCTTTTTTTCTTTACCTCTCCCTAAGAGATATCACCATATATGAATCACATTACTCCAACTCCTTGAATATCAACTAGTATATGTAGCACTCTTAGTAGTAGTGAATAAATAAGATGGCATATAACTCAATCCTAGACTTCTCCTCATAGACTCTTGATATCTTCATGATACAGGTGGACCAATCACAACTCTAGGGTAGTCATTGTACTACTTAGTGAATCATTACACCTACTAATTTTTTTATCCAATGTATAAAATTCACCTTCCTCTACCAAATATTTCCAAACACCAACTCATGTGCCTTCGGTGTTAGTCAATGCATTAGTTTACCTAGCTAATCACCAAAATTCTATACAAAACACTCTAGCACCATAAGTCATATGGTTAACACTAGCCTTTTCCTTCTGAGAACACCAGGTCTCACTTATTCCCTTGCATATTAAATCTTCATCTTCCTCTTCCTCAACTACTTCAAAATAGATACAACTTTAGGTTTGTCTGTACCTCCTTCCTTTACATGGAAGTTTTTTCTTTTGTATCATCTTAGCTAATGACATGGGGTCAATAGAATAACACATCAAAACCCCTTCTATTTATTTCCAAGATCTACAAGGTCATGCCTTGTCTACCACCTCCTCCAAAGGAGTCCAACTTGTTCCACAAGATGTAGAGTTATTTCTCCATCAACAAGAATAATGTTTAGGCTATTGACTTGTCTAATAAAGGTTTTTTAGCTTTCTCTTCAACTCTCCTACAGGCTTCTCATCATCAACATTTAGAGATTAGGATCTTCACCAAGATATCCTCCACCATGCTCTATAGAGAGAAACCTACCAAAATAAAACCTTTTTTCATATTTAATCTCCAAGTCTCTCCTCCTATCATAGTAGCTTCACCTTACACATAACTAACCAACAATAGAAAACACTCACACACATAGATTTTTTCTCCATGGCTATGATACCACATGTTAGAGATAGTCATTGTTTGATTTAAAACCAAAGTTCTAATAAAAAATGTTAGGAATAAAATTCTGACAATAAATATTAGATCAATGAGCTATATCCTACAATGCAAAGAAATAAATATAGAAAATAAGCTACACAAAATAAAGACAATCAAGAGGATATATTACAAAGAGATTACATGGAAAGCTTGAAAAACCATAGGTAAAATGGAAACTTCTAGACATCATTAAAAAACTCAACATCACTCTCTTCTATAGTATCTCTTCCATAATAACTCCTTCAGTGCTTTCAAATGAAGCACTCAATACTTCCACCTAAAGCATTCATGTTTTGAACCAAAGCAAAACTAGCCTATAGGATTCAACCTTTAAGCATGCAAGCCCAAAGCTTGCATGGATCCACTAATTGGATTAATTAAAAATATATATTCATGATTATTAATATAATTTACAACATGAGAGAGAGGGGAGAAAGAATGAATAGTGGCACAAAAAAATTCCCAACATTCCATATGGGGTGAACAATGATCATCAAAAGTTGTCTATCTTTATGTGTAATTCTCAAAAAAGTGTTCCATCAACTTTAGATAAGATCCAAGTAACTTTCATGTGGATAAAAAAAATTGTCTCCCACTCCACAAGTGAGGGCAAACAACAATAGTAAATTTCTTGTCTTTATTTTTCATTTGACCATATGAGTGCAAAAGATGATTGTAATCATCTTTTGACCATGTCCACACATGGGAATCATGGGGTCCCTTAAAAACTTTACCTATACCAACCCTTTTTGATTTTTCACCATGTGACAACACCGATGTGACTACAGAGGATAAACTCATGTGCCTTGGTGGAGTGTTATACCCCACTCCCATCACATCGACTTAAGCACTCATGGGATACTCTTCATGGAACCCTACCATATCACCAATCAACCACATCACTCACAAGCCACATCACTAACCATCCACATCACCATTAGACCACATCATCATGAATAGTGATATTTAATAGATCTATGAATATTGATTTCACATCATAACACTCACAAGGATCTGTCCCATACTTGGATAAAAATTACTCAATACTAATAAAGTAAAAAATGAAGATTAATATGTTAAATAATAAAAGGTATAAAAGAAAAAACAAATCAAATAAAAAATATAAATAGATCTTTTATCATGAAGAAGACAAAGGAAAAGTAGAGGAATTTTTTATGAAGTTTAACATAGGAAATGAAAAATCCCTCTCCCCCTAATCATATCTCATCACCTAGTAAAATATTATTTTTATTCTACAAGATACAAACATAGATGAAATTAGAATCATTGTAAATGCCCATGGAAAATGCAAACAAAGGAAAACATATATGATAATGATAGTTCAAAAAGAATACAATGGAGGTGATTCAAAGTGAAACAACCCCATATAAAAAATTTGATAATTGTTAATAGAGTACACAATGAAACCATGTGCAAAACCCACTACACCATTCTACCATGCATGACATAGTCAACATGATCTTACATCAAATGAGTAGATAACCCATAACTAGATTGGGTTGATGAGATACTTATGCCAAGATGACCATCACTAGAGGATTCCATAGAGAAAATGGTTTCCTAATAAATGTTACACCAGTCAAGGGGTATTAGTGTGTGGGTCCATGCTAATAGCCACCAAACCTTTAAAAGTCACTCGATTTCCCCATCAGATCACCTATAGATCTCGAACCCAATATAAGCATCGAACAACCCTATATGGTTAAAATTTGACAACTGACTAGGTAAAGATATTCACTCAAGCCTTAGATAACCATCACCTAGTTACTTATCCAAGATGAAATTTATCATAATAACTAATCATCTTATTAGCTATTATTGATTATATCATCTTGATAAAGGAAGGTATCATAATAGGTAGAAAGGCCTCAAAGGTGAACCAAACACACCATTGAGCCAAGATTTAGCTTATATCATGCTTACAATATTACTATGGTTATTAGGTAACCATATACATACAACCTGTATGAATGTTTAACATTCACCAAGTAAATGTGCTTATGCTAAAAAATACACCACATACTTTATCTATCCTAATATAACAAAGGACACATATATAAGGGGTTATTACCTAATTTATGATCATCACTAACTACTATGACAAACCCACATCAATAGTGCTACCAATCCATGTTTATGTTCATAAGTCCTCAACCATGGTTTTCTCACACTAGAAGTTCATTCTAACTCCTTATTAAGGATAATGAATGATTTAGCTGAAAGAGAAATGACTTATTTGAGTGATAATCAAGCATTTATTTATTTATAATAACATAAGTTAAATCAGTTATAGACTATATTAATGAATAACTAGTTGATACATAATGCATTGCTTGCATATGGCCAATCATGTAATTAAAGGAATAATGCGCTAGAATTAGAATAACGTTGAGCATTGGAGCATCAACCCATAGTCACACTAACAATTATAAATCAATATTGATCTCATGTAAATCAAATTAAGAATAATAAATTTATTAGGTTGTCGATTGACCAAGACTTCATGCTTACACTACCCATAAGACATATTCATAACCATCTACCATCACTGAATCCACAACCCAATACAATAATAATGATTGTTTCATTACTTTGGCAACTTGATAACATTTAGAATAATGCTATCAAAATGGAATATGTTTGAATTATCATTCCTTATTAGTAAAGTTATATCATGATACAAAGACAACATTTAAGTTATATTCATAAGCTAATAATAAGATATAAACTACTAAAAATAATATCATAAAACAAGTTCCCACAAGGCCATATCCTAGTGCATTTATAATATAAATCTCCAACACATATTATCATTATGTTGCCTTTATAACAACATGTATGTACACATACATGAAAATAATATATACACTTAATTGCTTAAGAAATAAGTGATCATAATATTAATGATGCCAACTTATATGTTTATATAACATAAATACTTTAAGCACCTTACAACTAATCAAAAGGGAGGAGAAGAACATAATCTTCACACATACACAAATAAATAGCTGAGGTAAGTTGCATAATATTGACACATATGTGTGAATACTCCTACCATGGTTAAGATAACCTTAATTACCAACCCACGTGGGTAACTTTCATCAACAAGGGAATTCTAACAACTTAAATTTAACCATGTTCAAGTGAAATTACTCAATGTACAACTACAATGTTACCTTATAATCCTTAATTTAAGGATGTTGATTATAATTAAAAAATTAATACTACAAAATAAGATATCTAGATATAAACAATAGGCCACATCATCAAGTCTAAAATTAAATGAATAGGTTGATACAATAACTCAAATAACCCTCATAGTTTGGTAGGTTTAACATGTGAATATAAATTTAATCCTGAAGGCATAAGCACAAGGAAACCATTATGCTACCAAAAAAGTAAAATGTTCGAATTAGGCATTCAATAAAATATATGCAAACTACAATGATTTAGCATTACAATAATCTCAACCAAAAATATTATTATCCCCACGTCCTCCATGCATTAGCAAGGGTGTACATGGCCTTCAATAGGTAACTGTTAAATAAGGAAAAAAATAAATAAGGTAAGATCCAAGTGGATGAAAACCCCTATATTGAAAGGGTGAAAATAGATTTGTCATGTTAAGCTGGTAATGTGTTCCTCCTTCATAGCCAATATTTTGAGAATCAAATTCCATTTCAATGAAACAATTTACGTAAGGAAAACAACCAAGGTAATTTAATTTCACACAAGGAAGTAAGCAACCCAAAATTACTTACCATTGTAATTAATATTTTTATAATAAATAAATCAATAATGAACCCTTATATGAACTTTTAGACAACAAGGTAATGTGTACCCATGTAATTCTTGTGAGACAATATCAATCATGTTCATAACATGCATTAATATAATCTACAACAATGAAGATTACTCAACTCTTGTCCATTCATAAACTATTTTGTTACTTCAAAAAATTTATTTCCTCAATGAGTGAAACCATCTAATTTAAAATAACATAATTAAATACATATGGCAGCTCAATTAACTCCTACTTAAACATAGAATTTAAAATAATTCTAGCCATCATTAAGGAAAGGTAGTGCAAGAAATAGAATATGTATGATCAAGGCTAATATCTATGGACTAACTTTCCTTACAAGAATAGCCTTTCACATCAATCTTTACTAAATTAAATATGAATCTAAGCATTACTAGTGAGAGTACAACAAAAACAACTTCGACATTTCCTCGATTAATCATTGGATTTTTATCTTACAAAAATGCAACTACGTGGTGATATACTATTTTTCCTACTATCTTTATTGCATACTAACCAAACAACCATAACCACATCAAGATCAATAGGCAAGTATTATTCATTAAAAACAACAAAATCATGTATGGACATAATAGGTTAATTAATCCAATATATACATTCCTCGAATTAAACATTCATAGTTTGTCAACCAATGCCAAATCTTGACATACAAGAATACATGCAATTAAACAATTATGTTTGAAAATTACTATTTTCACCACAAATGGCAAATTAGGCCAACATTATTACCATATCAATAGAAGGTGTATTGCAATAATTCACACTTTGTTAAAAGTTTCAACCTATGTTTAATTAGGTATGTAAGCTGGGTCAAGTATAAGATACTTTTTACTATATTTAATACCCAAGGAGGATATCAAAAGAGAGATGTCCATCAAAAAATTTAACTACTAGTGGGGTTTTCATACCAGGGTAATGTTAAATATTGGGGGGAAACCCACCCTATCTTCAGCAAAATGAAAACATACTAATTTTTATTTTTTTTTATAGTATGACCTTAAGTAATGGAAACAATGGATGTAAATCTAATTTCACCAAATCAATTATAGAACCCTCTATTAAGATTTAACATACACAAATTGACAACCAGTAATTAAAAGAATTATTAGACCTTACCCAAGGTCATACTGTATCTTTCTTAAAGAAAATTAACCAATAAATTTCACACAAAATCTTCAAATTTACCCTTAGATGTGCCGTATACTTAGGTGATAATAACCAATATCCTCACAAATGGATATGACTAGCATGGTTTTTAAATAGCATGAAAATTATTATTACATAAATAAAAAATCAAAATTTACACCTATAAGGGGAAGATAAACACATGCTAAAAATTAAAAAAACAAAGTTTTATAAATTTTAAATATTATAATAAAATTTGAAATATATAATATAACTTAGAAGGAGGAATTCACATGCCTATAAAAATATGCATATAGGGTTTTAAATTCTACCTTTTCTTTCCCCTCTAAGCCATCCACCAGGTTTCTCTAGTCCATCCTTATTTCCCTTATTTTCTCCTTGCCCAACACTATGACCCCAAAATATAGGCTTACAACCCTTTAATTTCTCCATCATCTCCCCACTCTATTGCTTCCCCTTCCTCTTCTCTTCTATATTTAGTGGCCTCAAAAGAATCCAATGCAGCCCTATAATTTTGTTTCATGCTAAAACTTAATTTCCCATGAATTCCATGGCAAAGATAATTAAGTTTCACTCAACATTCAAGTTGGCATTACAGAAGGAAGTGGCAAAAATTTATAAAGTTTTTCCCACATTCGATTTCCATTAAGGATAAGACATAGCTTCCAATATACATTTACTATTTATTTCCAAACCTGTGAATATGGCAAGTTCCATGTGGATCAGAGGTTAGGGTAGGATACAATGTTTCATTTATTTTTATTTATTTTCCACTTAGGCATATAATGAATATCTTCCTCTTAAACAAAATGCAATAATAATATAACCAACCAATTTCAAATAAAATATGATTTAGACAACTACCATGTAATAAAAGTTAATACACCCATCCAAAAATTCTAATCATCATAGCTTAGATGTTAACACAAGTATTTTAAAGTACTTAGGCTAATGCATAAATTACTAATAATAACATGAGTCTCTTTATGCATACACCCATGCACTTGTAACTCAAAAATTCATCATAAAAGTTCTCTTAAGAAAATATACATTTATTGTGTTTGTGTGTGTGTGTGTGTGTGTGTGTGTGTGTGTGTGTGTGTGTGTGTGTGTGTGTGTGTGTGTGTGTGTAAAAACATATATAGGCTCCTTGGCCACACACACACACACACATATTGTTTGGTTCCAATTATAAGATATTGGGTCTAATTTTGACTGTGATATCCAAATACCATTAGATCTCAACAAAATCATTAGACAGTAGTGCCAATTAGCAAGTTTGTCACATCCTCCCTTCCTTAAAGAGGATCCATCCCAGAGAGAAATCCATAACCAAAAATCATGCTAAATTGAATAGAGACATAACACTCTTTTTGCCTAACATTTACCCTTTATGGGAAATTAATAAATGACTCAATAATAGAACAACTAGATTGATAACTCTATCAATGATTATCAACAAAAAATGTTGCCATATGCTTACCTTCTTGGTGTAATTAGTGGATTCATCAAACTCACATCATGAGTAAACACACATCCTTACCTTGTTGAAATCCATATGCTACCTCCTAGATAACCATGCAATTCATTAAAAAGGGCTATAAAACCATCCTTTCAACTTGGTTTCCTTTTATAAATCCAAGGTGAGCAAAATAAGGTGTTTCACACACCTATTCCAACCATGAAATTTTACATTAATAGAACTCAAATTGTAAAACAAAATTTATATTTTTTGCCTCACAAGGCCATGGTTTCACTCAAGAAACATTAAATCTTAAATCAAAAATATTTTCTCCCACTTAATCTTGTTCTTACCTTGGCAATCTTCTCAAAAAACCATTGTTCTCAATCCAGTACCATTAATTTTTACCTGATTTCTAGCCACCTATATGGCTAGACAACCAGTCAATCCATGCATAAACATGCATTTTAGGTTTCAATTACCAAAAATAATTTAACATAAAACAACAAAAGAGTTTTTATCACTGTTCAACAACTAATTCACACTTGATGACTCAAACAAAATAATTACATATTTATGAATTTTTAGCTTAGCCATGAACTCATAATTAGATTTTTTAATAATAAAATAATTTTTAGTGGAACTTTCCTCATTATGAGGGATTATTATCAAAAAAATAAGCAAATTTTATAGCAGTTGCCCAAAATCAATCCAATAAATTTTCACAAAATCCTTGGATTTGAGGTGTCCTCTTCCTAAAACATTTTTAAGTTATATGTGTGTGTGTGTTTATGTGTGTATAAGAGTATACTCATAACCTATATTGTTTTTGAAAAATGCAAAACAATGCCACAACTAGACAAGTATGTGGTATGGTCACCACTTAAATATGCTTCATGCATAACTCATTTCATTCATTCTAAAATAAAAAACAAAATATCAACCATACTACTATGTTCCCCTCAACACATGCGATGCATGCATGTCATCTTGGTAACATTCATCACAGAATGTCAATAAGAATATAGATCCATCAAACCATGGCTAATTATCTTTTACCATCCACTATTAATGGGTTAGTGTAGCATCTTTCACCAACCACACCAAACATTAAAGAAGCCATATTAGTACTAACATGCAACCCAAAGGTTTCCCACATGTTATTCAAAAAAAATTGAGCCCACATGCTGGTTACAGGGATACAATCCCACCATCTCACTACACTTAACTTAAGGAAACATAAAAATAATAAATAAATCTACTTTATTATGACTTAACGTTGCTCCTCTCAAGCATAAAATTAGTATACGTTTTAGCCATGCTTTAATAATATTTAAAAAAAATAGGTATTTACAACAATACCCTACACACAACATGGTTACACTTACCAATAAACTCATGCCAATAAATCAGAACATTTATACCAAAACTTTATTTTTAGGTAATTTAACCATTACCTCATGAATATCACACTTGATTTTACAAGTCAATATGCACTTTTATTTCATCAAGTTCAATCTTATTGCTTTCTTATAAAAATTCAATTTCTAGGACCAAATAATGATTTTACAAGGGTACATAGAAAATTTTCACAAGGTTGTTTATACAATAACCTCAAATAGGTAGTTAAAGGAACACTCAATACAAGAGGAAACCATTATGCGTAAAGATCCCATGGCCATCCTATGGCACTCATGGTGCAAAAGACACACAAATCAAGTGGTTTCTTCATACAAAGAGGAGAAGTGGGTTGTTATCCTATGTCGGATTCCACTCCCTATCCTATACCTAGTCTAATCATAATGGATATAGTCTTATATTCACCCTAAACCTCCTACTTACATCAAAACTTAATACTAAAGTAGTTATGTGGGATCACACTAAACAACACAATCACTATACCTTGGCGGTTTCCAATAAAAGAGGTTGATTCAAAAAGAAAAATTACATAATAATATGGTACATAATCACATCACAACTCCTAGTTATATACATAAATAATACAAATATTCAAGGGCTATATGGGGTTTACAAACCAAATACATTCATACAAAATAAGAAATTACAAGTTTACATGATTAACAAAATCAAAAAATGTAAAATGTGTCCACATACACAATAGTTTACATGCACTAAAGGGAAATAAAATATAATGACACACATGAGGTTCTATAGTTTTAGTAAACTATGATAATGGATTTTTCACATCACATCATTTAAACACATAGGTAAGTGAATTACAAGGGTTCATAGTCCTCATTAGTCTAACCAATGTCCAAATGTCATCCAAGATGACATAAATATCTAACATAAAACATTATGCTCAGTTTTAGGGGTCTCAAGTCCATCAACACATTCCTTTAAGGAAGTGTGTGTTCCAACATAGCCTATAAATCTATATTCATGAGACTCAAAGTGTTTTGCATCATGGATTAGATGACTCACACAATCCGCTAACAATAAAAGATCCCCAAAACACCCTTATTTGTCCAAGTAAGTAAGTCATATCCTAGGCCCTCCAGGCTTAAGTTATATGCTTGGACCTCCAAGGATTATTATACCTTAATCATCATAAGATCACCTGACCATGAAAGCCACCCATGATCATGAAAATGGTTTCATGATTCTAACAACAAGCTTTATCACTATCCTTATAGTTAACTCATGTCAACAAGTCAATGATTGACTAGAAGTGATTTCTTTAATGTAATATAATCTCTAGGAAAGGACAAAGTTAGACAAGGATCTAGTATAATATTACATCATCATCATGGAAATCATAGTTTTCATAGCCATAATATAGGTGCAATCATAAAATACATCCTCACACACACACACACACACACACACACACATAGTGACATCCTCATAGATGTCAAAACTCAATCCAAAATAAAATAATCATCACATAGATGTGAAACATAACCAAGGGCATCAATACCACCTAATGAGATTAATACATACCCATGATAAAATCACCACATCATAGAATCAAAATACATATCTACACACTCAATAGCTTTTAACCTCTTAAGTGACAAAAATGCAATCTCCTTCATTTAAATTAAGGGCCAAATGCACATAACAAATGAAGCTTAAACTTAGCTAAATACATATAACTTCAGCACCTTAGTATTATGACACATAAGACTTATGCACTTCCAGGATACCATGGCTGTAATTCAACCAATAATAACTGAGTTTCCAATCTAAAAACCTATCCAAACTTAGCTTATAAGTCCATTACTCAGAAAAAAAATGTTCTCAAGCATTAAACACAATGCTTAATAATTTCTTTGCGTGATGTAACCCATCAGGTGCAATAACACACAAGGCAGTCAATAATTTACCATTGCTTGCACCAACTATCAGTAATTACAACTAGATGAACTTACCATTTATCCACACCAAGTGATAATAAAACAAGAAAAATAAACAAGTAATAACCTTTTGATGTTCCCAATAAACCATAGAGAATTTAAGAATGCTTTACCAGGATTTTTGTGTTTCAAATCTCTATCATGGCACAAATCAGTCGATTGAAATAGTATGAACACACAACTATGAACAAAATAGTTGTATCCATGCAACGTGTCAACATTCATTTACTAAGGTCTACCATCATAGATCCCCAAAATATAACTTGATTGTAACACCATTGCTTAACTAGGAGCAACTCAAACCCTTAGAGACATTCTTACTCCCCTTACAATCATGTAACTTGCAAGGGGTATGCTAGTTTCTTAATTCTAACATCATTGAAACCTTTCAACAAACTCAACTAGATAATCGATCTTCTAAGAAATAATTTACAGTAGTCTTACCTATGGGACTAACAATGGTTATCACCACCATTCATGTTTTACAACACCACAAAGGATCAAAAGATTCCTTTGGCATGAGGAAAACTAAAAGCTTGATTGAATCACCCACAAATACCAGCTCCTGGTACCTAATATATCCCTCTAATTTAGAGTCAAATATTTGGCCCTCCCAGGGTCATAATGTTACAAGCATCTAGTAATGGTCTACCCATACAACCTATCAAAAGATACCAGACATTATTACCCTTTATTTTAAGAGTGAGGCATTTTCCACTTATCTCCCATTGACCCACCTGTATAAGCCAATGGTAGACAAGTGAGCCTTACCTAAATTCAACTAAAATTAAGAATGGTCAACCCAACCAAGGCAAAGGTAGAGAGCAATGGCTATCATTAAAAAATCAAACTTCCCTCATCTTGGTGTCATACAAATAACACCAACTCAAACACAATATATGTCACCCTTTTCGGTTGATATACTCATGTGTGTATAAACATCCTACATTAGCTACATCATCACTTTTACAAACATATAACTAGGTGGTGGAAAATCTCTTTAATTTTACTGATGCTTGGCCAACCACACTCATCACCCATATGTAGTCTAAACCATGTTCATAACCAATATTAAATTGGGGCAAACCATTAGGAAATATTAACATTACTCAGCACATGTTCATGTATTCTTAATCATGATTTGAATGGATTTATATGATATTATAGCCCTAATGAGGAATTATCCCCACTTTTAGGCAACCCAAGTCTCAAATTTGCTCACATGGAAACCATCCAAATTAACTATATCCTTGATTGGTGAATCACAAGATAACCTTCCAGACATCTTACCATTATCAAACCTCACTTGGAGTAGCTAATGGTAGGAAATAAATAGTAAATACAACTTAACTTAGTTATACCAAGAGTTAACATTATTTTTACTTCCAAGGAGTGAGATAAAATGAATATTATTCTCTAAAATGCTCAAAGCACAAGCTTTGATACCAAATGAAAAAACCCAAAAATCATTAGGAATTATTAACAGAGTGCACAATGGAACCACATGTAGAACCCACTATACTTCTCTACCATGCACAATGTAGTCAACATGGTTTAGCATGAGATTAGTAAATAACCCATAATCATATTGGGTTGATGAGATACTTATGCCAAGATGACCCTTGCTAGAGGATTCCATAGATAATGGGGTTGCCTAATGGATGGTACATTATTTGAGAGGTATTAGTGTGTGGGTCCATGATAATATCCATTAAACATTTAAAAGGCACTCAGTTTCCCCATCGGATCACCTAGGGATTCTAAACCTAAAATAAGCATCAGATAACCCTATATGGTTATGATTTGGTAACTCATTAGGAAAGGAGATTTGATCAAGCCTTACATAACCATCACCTAGTTACTTACCCAGGGTGAAATTTAACATAACAGCTAATCACCTTACTAGCTATTATTAATGATATCATCCTAATAAAGGAATGTGTTATAATAGGTATAATAGGTCTCAAAGGTGAACCAATTGCACCAATGAGCCAAGATTTGGATTATGATATGCTTACAATATATCCATCATTATTAGGTAGCCACATACATATAACCATCATTAATGTTTAACATTCACCAAGTAAAATTGCTTATCTTAAAAATGTCATCACATCCTTAATCATTCCTATTATATAACCAAGGACATGTGCTTATAGGGTTATTACCTGATTTAGGATAATAATTAATTACTATGATGATCCCACATCAATATTTTTATCCAGTTGGATTTATGTTCATAAATCCCTAACCATAGTGTTCTCGCACTAGAAGTTCATTCTAACTCCTTAAATTAAGGAATTATTGATTTAATCAAAAGAGAAATGAGTTATTTGAGTCACAATCAGCCATATAGATATTTACAATAACATAAGTTAGATCAGTTATGGACTATATTAGTGAATAATTGGTTACCACATAACACATTTCTTCAACATGGCCAATCATGCAATCCAAGGGGTAATGCACCAAATTAGGATTGCACTGAGCATTAGACCATCAACCCATAATCACACTAATAATTATAAATCAAGATTGATCTCATGTAATTAGAATTAAGAATAATCTATTTACTATCTTGTCGATTGACCAAGGCTTCATGATTACACTACCCATAAGATATATTCATAACCATTTATCATGGATGAATCAACAACCCTATATGATATTAATGATTGTTTTTCCAACTTGCTAACATTTGGCATAATTCTATACAAATGTACTACATTTGAATTATCATTCCTAATTATTAAAGGTATATCATGAGACAAGGACAACATTTAAGTTAGATTCATAGGCTAATGAGGAGATATAAACTGTTGAAAATAGCTTCATGATACAAGTTCCCACAAGGCCATATCCTAGTGCATTTACAATATAAATCTCTAGCACATATTATCATGATGTGGCCTTCATAAGAACATGTATGTACACATATATGAAAATAATATACACAATTTCTTGAGCAATAATTGTTCACAATATTAAGGATGTCAACCTATATGTTTATATAACAGGAATGCATCAAGCACCTTCCAACTAAACAAAAAGGAAGTGAAAAACATAATCTTCACACATACATAAATAAATAGCTGAGGGAAGTTGGATAACATTGACATATATGTGTAAATATTCTTGTCATGGCTAATATAATCTTAATTACCAATCCACATGGGTAACTTTCCTCAACAAGGGAATTTTAACAAATTAAATTTAACCATGCTCAATGGAAATTACTCAATGTATGGCTACAATGTTACCTTATAATCATTAATTTAAGGATGTTGATTATAATTACAAAACTAATACTAAAAAATACTACATATGCTTAAAATTAATAAAGAATGTAATTAATTCTAAAATTACATGAATAGGGTTGATACAATATCCCAAACAACCCTCATAGGTTGGTAGATTTAGCATGTGAATATAAATACAAGTCTGAAGGCATAAGCACAAGGAACTCATTATGCTACCAAACAAGTACTAAGTTTTAATCAAGCATTCAATAAAATATATGCCAACAATAATGATTTAGCATTACACTAATCTAAACCAATAACTTTATCACCCCCACACCCTCCATGGGTTAATAATGGCATTCATGGCCTTCAATAGGCAACTAGTAAATAGGGAACTAAACAAACAGGGGAAGATCCAACTAAATGAAAACTACTACACTAAAAGGGTGGAAATAGATGTGCCAACTTAAGCTAGCAATGTGTTCCTCATTCATAGAAAATATTCTGAGAATCAAATTCTATTTCAATAAAAACAAGTTCTATAAGGGAAAAAACCAAGCTAATTTAATTTCACACAAAGGAAGTAATAAACCAAAAATTATTTACTGATGTAATTAATATTTTTACAATATATAAATCAAGAATGAAACCTTATATGAACTTTTAAAAAACAAGGTAATTCATAGCCATGTAATTTCTATGAGACAATATCAACCATGCTCATAACACATAGTAATATAATCTATAATAATGATTGTTACTATCCAATTTATTCAACAATAATTATTGGTACAATAATGATTGGTATAATAATATATTATGTTATTTTCAAAAAATGCATTTCCTCAATGATTGGTACCATCAAATTTAAAATAAGGTAATGGAATACATATCGAAGCTCAATTACCTCCTACTTAAACATAAAATTTCAAATAGTTCCAGCCATCATTAAGGATAGGTAGTGCCAAAAATAGAATATATATGATCAAAGCTAATATCCATAGACTACTTGTCTTTACAAGAATAACCTTTCACATAAATCTTTCTTAAATTAAATCTAAATCTAAGCAACACTAGTTATAGTACAATAATGATAACTTCAACATTTCATCAATTAATCAATGGTCTCTTATCTTACAAAAGTCTAAATAAGTGGCAGTATACTAGTTTTCCTCAGATTTAACCCTAGAGATTTAACCCTAGCCATGGCATATACTCAGGTAATAATTATGCATTAAAAACCACATAAGCATGTATGGATGCATAATATGTTAATTAACTCAAGATATGCATTCCTAGAATTAAAATTTCATAGTTTGTCAACTAATGTCAAATCTTGTCATACAAGAATAAATTCATTTCAAAAAGTATGTCTAAAAATTACTATTTTCACTACAAGTGGTAGCTTAGGCCAACATGATTACCATATCAATAAAAGGTGTTATTCAATAATTCACACTTTGTTAAAATTTGCACCTATGTTTAATCAAGTATGTAAGGTAGGTCAAGTATAAGATATTTTTCCACTGTATTTAATACCGAAGGAGGATATCAAAAGTGATATTCCCATCATATTTTTTTAGTTAATATTGGGTTTTTCATACTAGAGAAATGTTAACCCTAGAGATTTAACCCTAGCCATGGCATATACTCTGATGAGAATAACCAATATCTTCATAAAAAAATATACCCAACAACATTTTCAAATTGCATGCAAATTATTAATACATAAATTCAAAATCAAAATATATACCTAAAAGGGGAAGATAAACACATGTTGAAGACCAAACAAACAAAGTTTTATAACATGAAAATATTATCATAAAATTTGAATAATAAAATATAAGTTGTAAGGAGGGATTCACGTGCCTATAAAAATATGCATATAGGGTTTTAAATTCTGCCTTTTCTTTTCCCTCTAAGTTATCTACCTAGTCTCGCTAATCTGTCTTTCTTTCCTTTATTTTATCGTTACCTAGCACTATAGCCCCACGTAGGCTACAACCCTTTAATTTTTCCATGATCTCCCCACTCCATCATTGCCCCTTCCTCTTCTCTTTTGTATTCAATAGCCTCAAAAGAAGCTAATGCAACCCTATAATTTTGTTTCATACTAAAATTTAATTTCCCGTGAAGTCCACGACAAATAGAAGTTTCACACAACATTCAATTTTGCATTAGAGAGGGACACGGATAAAAATTATGAATTTCTTCCCACATTTGATTCACGTAAAGGAGTAGACATAACTTAAAATATACATTTACTATTTCTTTCCAAACTCGTGAATATGGCAAGTTTCATGTGGGTCAACGATTAGGGGAGGATACAATGTTTCATTTATTTTAAATTTCTTTACACATAGCATACAATGAAAATCCTCCTCTTAAGTAACATTCAATAACAATATACCCATTCACTTTCAAATATAATCTACTTTAGATAACTACCACGCAATAAAGGTCAAAACGCCCTTTCAAAAACACTAAGAATCATGGCTTAGATGTTAACAAAATAATTTTAAAGTACTTAGGCTAATGCATTAAGATTAATAAAAACATCGGTCTCTTTATGCATATGCCCACACACTCGCAACTCAAACAATTATCACAAAAGTTCTCTTAAACAAATATACATTTATTATACATATACTTATGTGTATATATGTAAAAACATATATATATATAGGTTGCTTGGCCATATTTCGAATTAAAAGAGATTTGGTCTAATTTTGATCGAGATATCCACATAATGTTGGACCTCAACAAAATGGTTATACATTGGTGCCAATTGGTGAGGTCATGACATAGATATACTTATATCTTTCTCTTCAACATCCTCCATGTCAAAATAAAAAAATCATAACAAAATTCCTCAACATCTATGGGTCATGATCCTAAAAATCTCATAATGTTGTGAACTTGAAACACTAGCCAATGGTAAATAAGAGGAAATATTATTATGGACAAGGAATGGAAGAATAAATACTTATCCATAATAAAAAAAAATGGATCAATAAATAAAAAATATGGAAACTCAAAATCAAGATCAACCAACGATCTTAGGCAATATATTAAATCCCTATGATATAATTTTATAAATGAAGGCCATATCTTGGAATACATGAGTACTCATTTTACTGAGTAAACATTATTTTATAAATAATATTGTGAATTTATAAGGAGTATACATGTTTACTTTGGAAATAAATATGCAAATAATGAACACAAAATATAGATGAAATTTTATAATGTATCTAGGATAACTAATTTTATAATGCATATAGGGTTTTAAATTCTGCCTTTTCTTTCCCCTCTAAGTTGTGTACCTAATCTCTCTAATCTATCTTTCTTTCCTTTATTTCTCATTACCTAGCACTATAGCCCCAAAACGTAGGCTACAACCCTTTAATTTTTCCATGATCTCCCCACTCCATCATTGTCCCTTCCTCTTCTCTTTTTTATTCAACATCCTCAAAAGAAGCCAATGCAACCCTATAATTTTGTTTCATACTGAAATTTAATTTCTTGTGAAGTCCATGACAAATAGAAGTTTCACACAACATTCAATTTTGCATTAGAGAGGGACACGGCTAAAAATTATGAAATTCTGCCCACATTTGATTCATGTAAAGGAGTAGACATAACTTAAAATATACATTTACTATTTCTTTCCAAACTCGTGAATATGGAAAGTTTCATGTGGTTCAGCGATTAGGGGAGGATACAATGTTTCTTTTGTTTTTAATTTCTTTCCACATAGGCATGTAATGAAAATGCTCCTCCTAAGTAAAATTCAATAACAATATAACCATTCACTTTCAAATATAATCTACTTTAGATAATTACCACATAATAAAGCTCAATACGCCCTTTCAAAAACAATAAGAATCATGGCTTAGATGTTAACAAAATTCTTTTAAAGTACTTAGGCTAATGCATTAAAATTAATAAAAATAACATGGGTCTCTTTATGCATATGCCCATGCACTCGCAACTCAAACTTTCATCACAAAATTTCTCTTAAACAAATATACATTTATTATACATATAATTATGTATATACATGTAAAAACATATATGTAGGTTGTTTGGATATATATATATATATATATATATATATATATATATATATATATATATATATATATATATATATACTTAGAAGAGATTTGGTCTAATTTTGATCGAGATATTCACACAATGTTGGACCTCAATAAAATGGTTATACATTGGTGCCAATTAGTGAGGTCATGACATCAATATACTTATATCTTTCTCGTCAACATCCTCCATGTCAAAATTAAAAAATCATAACAAAATTCCTCAACATCTATGGGTCATGATCCAAAAAATCTCATAATTTTGTGAACTTGAAACACTATTCAGTGGTAAATAAGAAGAAATAGTATTATGGAAAAGGAATGGAAGTTTAAATACTTATGCATGATAAAACAATGGATCAATAAATAAAAAATGTGGAAACTCAAAATGAAGATCAACCAATGATCTTAGGCAATATATTAAATCCCTATGATATAATTTTATCAATGAAGGCCATATCTTGGAATACATGAGTACTCATTTTACTAAGTAAACATCATTTTCTAAATAATATTGTGAATTTATAAGGAGTATACATGTTTATTTTGGAAATAAATATTCAAATATTGAATCTAAAATATACATGAAATTCTATAATGGGTCTAGGATAACTAAGACAAACTCAATATTTTTACCCAAATTTACATGCATACCTATATAACCTTAAATCAAATAATAAAAATATTTCAAGGTAGAGTGATTATAAAATATGTTAAAGTGAATATGTGAGGAGAGTTAATGTGGCCTTCCTCATAAGAACATTAAAATGGCTATATAATGAACTAACCTTCACCCATATCCTCTACCTTCTCATATGTGTACGTAAATAGGTTTAAGCTTCTAATTGAATACTTATCTTTTATTGAATCTTATAAAATTTTAAAACCTTTATTTGAAGATAATAACTAAAAATATATTGTTATTTATAAATAAGATATAAATAATTTTTATAATTAATATGTGGATAATAGTGTGTACATAAATGTGTGTTCATCTATAAGAATAATTTTAATAATGAATCTTAGATAATACAAGAGTGTATGTCATAATATACACTAACATGCCCCCTAAATATGTTATGTATAAATTTAAAGGACAAATTAAGTCACAATAACTTTAGAAATCTTAGAAAATATATTGTGCACTGGATTATATACATCAACACTCCACTTAAGATAAACTTATGTACACTAAGAAAGTGAATCAATCTTTTGATACAAGTCCTATAAACTAGGTCATGTTAGGTAAGCATGCATAATAAGTATAAGAAAATAACTATGATAATAAATAATTTTATATATGATTCTTTGTAAACTATACTTCAAAAAATCTCCAATATCCAAGTGTATCACAATGGGTGTAAAAAATTGACATACCATAGATTTCAATGTCTAAATGTCAATGAATATAAAATAGTACTAAGGTCCTTATGGACACCATTATACCATGCTAGAATACAAGGGTTCAAAGAAAATATAATTACCAAGTAAATAAATAAATTGTGCTAAATATATAGATCTATATGAAAATGTATCAAGTCAAACATAAACAACAGACTTCATCATGTAAACAATATATACTCAATGATCAAGGTAGGAGTGGAATAAATATACTTCTCAAGATTATAAGTAAGTGTTATCCAAGTTTTCAATAATCATCAACCTAAGTACAACCATCCTCAATATGGATCAAAATTAACTAGTGTAGCATTATGTATAAAATATATATAGGCAAACCAAATAGTAATTATAAAATTGTGTGTGTGTGTGTGTGTGTGTGTGTGTGTGTGTGTGTGTGAGAGAGAGAGAGAGAGAGAGAGAGAGAGAGAGAGAGAGAGAGAGAGAGAGAGAGAGAGATGACTATATCATTGTAAACAATAACTTTTTAGGTTTATAAATACATATTTTCATAACGCATGATATATGGTCAAAACCTATGTGAACAAAAAAATTCTACTCTAAAAATGATGCATTTTTTATTTTTAGGACTAATGTTCAAAACGTGTTAATTTTTATCTAAAGATCTCAAAACACTATCTGGTTAGAAAAAATTTCAACAAAAAATGAATGTTCCAACTCTAAATAAATGAGTTTAAAAATTGAGTGGCCTATGTGGATGCTAGGGTGATAAGAAATACATAATTTTCCCAAGGTCTAAGTAACTTGGACTGAGAAGATGGTCATAATGAGTTTAAAAATTGAGTGGCCTATGTGGATGCTAGGGTGATAAGAAATACATAATTTTCCCAAGGTCTAAGTAACTTGGACTGAGAAGATGGTCATAGAACTATAAAACACATAAGAGACCCAAATTACCAAATTATAGTTAAAAATCTATGATTTATATTAAAAACATTAACTCATTATTTATAATATTACACCTAGATAAATAATTCTCATATCACATAAAAAATAAATATAAAATATGCTTAAAAGTATCTAATACAATTTGATAATAAATAGTAAGGATAATTCATTAGAAAGATGTTACTAAGAGGTATTATTCATGTAATAAGTAAAACTTAGAAATGGAATCCCTAAATGTATTGAGAACTATGACCTTAATTTAATTACTATTTCATGCAAAAGTGAGTAATATTTAACTTAACCATCAGTTTAATTCATCAAGGGAATGAAAGAGAAGAAAATAATATTAAAGATTACCATACAACATAGAGAGTAATTTCTCTCTCCACTTGAGTGTGTGTGTGTGTGTGTGTGTGTGTGTGTGTGTCTATATATATATGTGTGTGTGTGTGTGTGTGTGTGTGTGTGTGTGTGTGTGTGTGTGTGTGTGTGTGTGTGTATGTATGTATGTATGCATGTATGTATAATA
>JARHVA010002205.1:837500-842500 GCA_037957365.1 Torreya grandis
TAAAAAAAGTAAACAATTATGTAAAATATCATGTCTCATGCTGAAGGCAAAGCTCAATTGGATCTTGTCTATCTTGTCTCTGCATTCTTGTTTGAGGATGAAGACTAGGGATCCAGCAAGGAGCAGATTTTTACACCTCCCTTATGTTTGTGCATATTGTTACTTCTCTATCATCTGCTCTTAGAGAAGGGTGAACCTCTACCGCCAGTGTATCACTGCTCCACCTATTCCTCATACCTAGGTTAATATGGTTATGTTCCCTCTAATTATGAGAAGAACATAAATATTTTTTCCTCTATTCTCCTAATAACTACCTACACACAAAAAAAAAAAAAAAAAAATCATTAAAATCAACTTCACCTTTCAGAGACACACAATTCTTCACAGTCAAATGTCCATGAATCATATAATACCTAGATGTTGTGATGAAATGATTTATTCATATTTTAATGAAGACCAAATAAGATATGAAAATGAAGATACATTTGGTGGATTTGAATATCAAACATGTTGGCCAAAAAGAAATAGCTTTAGGTTTTATACCTGGTGAAATGAAAAATCCTAATGCTCCATCTACTTTTATTGGATATTTATGTGAAGAGAGGAGACATGGTAGATATTACCATGGGTGTAAGAAGGTCCATTCATGGCTAACTCAAAAATCACAAGGTTGTAGCATGAAAAGGTTTGAAACATAAAGAAAAACAAGTTTTATAAAAATACTTGTGCATCAGTAATTTTACACAATGAAGTGTAATTCCTAGCTAGTAGGATTTCTCTAAATATTTTTCACATTGATATGTACTTGCCAAACCCCTTATTAAAAAGAAGTAATTGATAATAATTGACTCTATATGAATCACAATAAAATCTAAAATTCACCATCTTTCTCCCAATGTCAACCTGCAAGAGACAATATAACCCACATTTTCAAATTTAATGTAAAATGAAAACAACTATTGTGTCAAAAAAATCAAGATAATCTAAATCACCAAACAATGTTTCGAGCCATGTTTCTATCTATAAAACTCCTTGAGTTGTTTCTATTTGTAAAACTCCTCTCTCTATTGAAATGCATCCCTCATCTTTGTTCATTGGCTCTACTCCAATATCATCTCTATCTCCACCCCTTCTTGATCTAGGCGATTCAAATGAATCAGTATTTCAGGCATTCAAAAGACCTGATCAGAACCCATGTCTTTCTAAATATTCAAAAGGGTGTCTTATTGTAAATCCAAACCTATTATCTCCACCTTTCTTCCAATGTACCTGTAAATGTTCAAAAGGCCATCCTATTGCAGATCTAGGGCTACTATCTTCTATAAATATTCAAATGGTCATCACTTCATCACAAGATGTTTATTTCTCTAGCCTATAGATGGCATCAACCATAAAAACAACAGGTAGTCAGAAAGGTTATTCCAGAGTTCAATGGGAAGTTAACTAGAATGAAAATCTTTGTGACATTAAGATGAATTGATTTACACTGGTGCTAGAATGATGCATTTGATGAAAACACAAGGAACTTAATCTCAACAGGTGACCTGCGAGCATATCAATATATGTTTACCACAACATTTGAGCATTGATTTATTACAATGCATGGCCATAATATTATAATAATATCGTAATGAATTCTTTTTAATTATAATTAAGACATAAAAAATTCTCTATTTATAAATGAACATATATTTAAATTTGATAGGTGGGATTGACCATCAATGTTTAGTCATGGTTATAAATTCTTTCTCAAGAGTAAAAACATGTTCATTATTCAAATCATAATAAAACTTAACAACAATTTTAACTAGCAACAACACATGGAATATGTTGAACTAGAAGATTTTTAGTGGGTGGAGAGAGAGATTGAGGACTCTTGACGTATTAAAATGTTGTTATTTTAGATAATTTATCTTTGTATGTTTAAAATGTAAAAGAGGTGATTTTTAGGTTTAGTCATTAAGATGTTTTAATTAGCTTTGATTTTTTAGACCTTGTAAATTGTATAAAGATTTATTGTATAATAAATGTATAACAAATTTTATAAATATATAATTTTAAATATAATATAATATTGTATAATATATATTTTTATTAATATTAATAATATAGTGTAATATTATTTAATAATAATATTTATAATATTATTATTATTTAATATTATAGATTAAAATTATATATAATATAAATAAAAATGTATTACAAACATATATGAATATATATATATTAAATTATAAGTAAAATTTCAATATTTCAATATTAAAATGTTTAATATAATAAAATATATAATATATCATATTAAAATATAGGCTAAAATTCAATAATAAGAACTATGAACACATCTAATATAATAAAATATAATATAAAATGGTATAATCTCCCCCATAGATATATATATATATATATATATATATATATATATATATATATATATATATACACTTACAAAAGAGTAATATAAAATTAATGAATTGTATATAGTATAATATAATAATAATTTAAAAAATATAATATTATATTAAATATAATATATATTATCAATATATTTTATATTAGATAGATATTAATATACTAAATTATATATATAACTCATTTATATATAAGTTTATAAAAACAAATCGTATATATATATATATATATATATATATATATATATATATATATATATATATATATATTATTGTATGTATGTATTTATACAATGACAATACTATATTATATATATAATTAGTATATATAAATATAAATTTTAAAATATTAATGTCTTGTTTTTACATTATATTAATTATATAAATTTATGGTATTTGATTGGACTAGAATAAATATTTGTTTTTATAGGAATTCAAAGGTTTCTAGTGGACAACCGATACTTTAATTTCAGTTAACTCTTATTTAATAATTGCTTCTAAATAAGAAGGAATGTAGTGGGTTAAATTTTATTTAAAGGGGAAATATACTTCACAAAATAAAATAAAACACTTGGCAGGCACAATATGATGTAAGAATTTATGTGATGTGAGAATTTTTTTATTAATTATTGCATGATTGAATTTTAAATTGATTGATATGATTTTTTGCACTTTAATTGATTTCTTCTACATCAATAATAAAATGTTGTTGACGGAGGAAATGATAAAAATAATTTATCATAATATCACTTATAAAAAATAAATATATATATATATATATATTATATATATATATATATATATATATATTATATATATATATATATATGAATGATATAATTTAAAAAATAAAAATACAATTCCTCTCACTTTTCTTGTAGCTACTAATTTAACATTACTTAAAAAGGTCACATAAATGGTTTAGAACAAAATTTTAGAATGAAAGTGTTTCGTTTGAAAGGATTTCTTCCTTTTCAAATAAAGTACAACACCAATTTTTTTGCAAACTCTGACTTTGGGTCTCATGATTTTTAATCAATAAAAATAATACAATCAATAAAAATACAAACTTTTATATATAAATAGTTTTTTCTATGAGTTTATTAAAAACATTATATATATATATGCTTTACATATCAAATATATTAATATTAAAAATAATAAAAAATATATTTATAAAAAAAAATTAAAATACATTTAAGAAATATCAAATAAATATTATATTTTTGAAAATATGTGTGAAAGTAAGTTGTCTAACTCTATAAAAATTTGTAAACAAAAAATAAACAGTCTATAAAAAGTGTAACAAAAATGTGAAACATAATTTATAAAATTTATATAATATACACTATTAAAAATGTAATATTTTACTAGTTTATAATATTCTTAAAAAAATATGATTTTATCACAATTACAGATAAAAATAAATAAAATTTTCAAATTTTATATTAAAATAAACTCTTTAAACGAAAAAAAAAAAAACTATTATACTTCAATACTCGAGTTAATTATTAGTGAGTAATTTGAAAATTTAAATCAAATGTCTTGATCTATCTTAATGAATCATTTAAATTTAACTTACCTATTTGTGAATCACTATTTAAAAGAGCAGAGAAAAGAATAAATAAGAAGTAAAACTTGGAAAACCTTCCAAAAATGGTTCAAATATTTTGCTTTGATTCTATTGCATGTTGTTGACTCGCATTACCTTCAATATTCTTAAGACGTTTTTTTTTTTTAATTATTATTATTATTATTAAGAATCCACACACTAAGAAAAAGCAGAGAGGGAATGGGTTCGTTTAAAAAATTAATCATTGTCTAATCCAATACCCACGAATATTGTGTCATAAAATTATCAACCTAATGTCAACATTTTCCTTGATACATTAAACCTTTTATTGTAACATTTCTTTTCATGGCATGCTAATGATTGTTAGTGGTAGACCTATGATTTTGATTATGGAAAGTAAATCTTTTATTGTAGCATTTCTTTTGATTCCATGGTAATAATTGTTAGTGGCAGACCTATTCTATTAGATAATTTTTTTCTTTCTTTTTTTGAAAATGTGTCACTTTTTGGTATGTTAGAGATGATTCTCAATTATCAATCAATTTTATTTGTGGTATTATAATAAGATTTACAAAATAAGTTTCATGGAGTAGGAATAGGGTTATAATATCATTTTTCCTTAAATAAAGAATTGATGTTAAAATTATTTAATTGAAATTATGATGTTTTTTTCTTATATGTAGAAAGTTTAATGTGTATAAATAAATATAAAATTTTCATTGTTGTTTTAAATATGTTCTAATTTTAAAATTATTTTTAATGTTTTATATTTGTACATTAAAATTGATGTCAAAAATATTCAATCATATATTATTATTAAAGTATATAAACTCATTCGCAGTTATTCTCGTCCCCCCATCTTATAGATAGATAGATAGATAAATAGATACACATATATAGACATACATATACATATACATACACACACACACACACACACACACACACACACACACACACACACACACACACACACACACACACACACACACATATTAATTCAATTTAACTTATTTTTT
>JARHVA010002205.1:847500-900000 GCA_037957365.1 Torreya grandis
TCTAGGATAAATGTATCAATGAGCCCCTAAGCCATACAGGAACCATCTAATATACAAAGTTATAAAAAACATGTTTAAAGTTTTGGGATACATTTCTAACAATAATTCCATGAAGAAAACACACACCTCGCTTGTTTCATTATATGGATCATAGATATTTCTATGATATTTTGATAACTTTAAATATTTTTAAAACTTTTTCAATTATTCTCAATTAATCAACCATCCTTATCAATTAATATCCAATTAAAAAATCCTTGCTATTGTGATTATACCTTATACCCTAAACCCTAAACCATGTACTTTAAACCCTATGCCCTAAACCTTAAACCCTAAATTTTAAACACTAAATAGATTGATTGAGCTCAAATTAACATCCTTTAGAGTAATAATTAGGTTCACAAAGCTCAATTTGGCCCAAATCACATCACTAATTACCCTAATTTACTAATTGGCTTAATCTGTGATGGCATTGGGGATAATTGAGCCCAAAATCACCTTTTATAGTCACATATAGGTTCAAGGGGATCAATTATCCCTAGATACCTTTGTTTTTTAACCCTATACCCTAAAACTTAAACCTTATACCCGATACCCTAAGCACTAAACCCTAAACCCAAAATCTATTGATCTAGACCCAATTAACATCCTTTAGAGTATTAATTAATTTCATAGGGCTTAATTTAGCCTAAATCACATCACTTATTACCTTGATTAAATAATTGGCTCAACTTATGATGACATTAGGGCTGATTGTTCCCAAAATTATATTTTATAATCACAAATAGGTTCAATGAGCTAAAATTAACCCTAATTGCCTTCACAATTGGACCCTAAACCATATACTTTAAACCTTAAACCCTAAATTATACACTATTTAAACATTAAACCAATCATGTTAGCCATAATTAACATCATTTAAACTAATAATTAAGTTCACATGGCTCAATATGGCCTAAATTACATCATTAATTTCCCCAATTGACTAATTATCTCAATATGTGATTACATCAGGGCTAATTGAGCCCAAAATTACATTTTATAGTCATAAATAGTTTGAATAAGCTCAAATTATCCCAAATTACCTTTAAAATTAGATCATAAACCATAAACCTTAAATAGTATGCCCTAAACCTTAAACCCTAAATCACAAACCCTGCACCAATTCATTTGGCCCAACTTAACATCCTTTAAAGTAAGAATTAGGTTCACAAGGCTCAATTTAACCTAAATCACATCACTGATTGCCCCAATTGTCTAATTGGCTTAAAATGTTTGATAGAAAAAATGTAGAAAACACAACATAATAGAGACATATATTTAATGTGGTTCATCCAATATGGGATATGTTCACACAAAAATAGTCAATTCTTCTCTTATTCGATCCAACAAATGAAAGGGAAAACATGTAATACATTCAATGCAATATCTTATTCACTCAGACACAATGTACCATAGTGATTGCAATGCCCTCATATCAAAGGAGGGCTACATATTAGGTAAAAAATACACCAACATAATTTATACCATTAAATCTATGACCTAATAGTGAATAACCTAGATTTACTATGAAATTACAATATTTTACAATGTATTTTTCAAAAAAAATTACTTTAGGGGTGTTGCTCCTAAAGCCCCACTAGGTGGGTTCCAAAGTGGGGGTCAATTGTCCCCCACACTGCCTATCAAGAATTCGGCATTCTAATAAGATCAGGGTCCACCATCCAATAATTTCCTAGTTAGATATTAATTGTTACAACTCCACTACTACAACTCTTCTTTGAACCCTTTTTTTTTAAATTTGGCCCTAAAATGTTTATCATCTTCCTTGATACCCTTGAAAACCTATTGAATATAAACAACTCTCCAACTTCTCCTTTATGACTACCTTTATTAGCATATCTGCAGGATTCTAACTTATATGGATCTTTTCCAACTTCAATTGACCATCATCCAAAATTTAATGAAAGAATTGATGCCTGAGTTTTATATGTTTGGTTCTTCACTAGAATACTCAATTTTTTGTTAAATAAATCAAAATTTCGCTATTACTATATAAAATTCAACCTTCTTTCTTCTACCTCAACTCTTCCATGAACCATTGCATCCACATCATCTCCTTGCTTTCTTTTGTTGTTGAAACATAGTATGCCTCTGTAGTTGATAAAAAAAACTATCTTCTACAATTTTGAAATCCAACTAAATCTTGTGTCACCTACAGTGAATACATAACTTGTGATGCTCCTTCTGTCATCTAAATCTCTAGCCATGTTTGAATTAACATATCATTGTAAGATAACATATAAACCTTCATATCACAACTTTATATCATTTGTCCCTCTCAAGTACCTGAGAATCCATTTGACTCCATCTTAGTTCTCTTTTCCTAGATTATTCATAAACCTGTGATAACTCCTACTACATGAGCAATATTTGGTCTATTGCACACCGTAACATGCATTAAATTTTCAATTGTTGAAGCATATGGAACTTTGGAGATGTAATTGATTTCTTCTTTCATTTTAGGACACTATTCCTTTCTTAATTTGAAGCACCCTCCCAAAGGTGTACTCACAGGTTTTGCATCTTACATATTGAACATGACTAATACCTTCTTAATGTAATCTTCTTGATACAATGTCATTTTTTATTATTCCTATCTCTTTTTATTCTCATACAAAATATTTAATTTATAGCATCCAAATCCTTCATTACAAATGAATCCGACAGTTTTCTTTTGAGATCATTTATATCATGAATGTTAGACCCTGCAACAAGCATGTCATCTACATACAATAATAAGATAGTATATATGTCATTATATAATCTCTTTAATTAAACAAGTGGCCATAATGACATCTACTATAACCTTATTCTGTCATAAACATGTCAAATTTGAAATACCACTACCTTGGAGCTTTTTTATTCCATAGAATCTCTTCTTCAACCTACACACCATTTTCTCCTTACCTTTGACTTTTTATCCTTATGGTTTATCCATATATATTTCCTCTACCAAGTCACCATGAAATAAGGAAGTATTCACTTCTAAATATTCAAGGTGTTAATCTTATACTGCTACCAAACTTAAAATAGTTCTTATGGAAGTCATTTTAACAACTAGAGAAAATATTTCATTAAAATATATACATTTATTTTGTGTAAACCCCTTTGTAACAAGTCTAGCCTTGTATCTCTTTTAGATTACATATTCTTCTTTCAACATATAAACCAATTTATTTTTTAATTCTCTTTTACCTCCAAGAAACTAAACCATGTCCCAAGGTTGGTTATGTACTAAGGAATCCATCTTCTCTTTTATGCCTTACTCCCAATTCTTTCTAGATTTTACCTATATTGCTTCTTCATAGCTTTCTGGCTCACCAACATTAGTCAATAATAAATAATAAATTGAAGGAGAGTATCATTCAAGGATTTTACTTACTCTGATAGATCTTCTAACTACACTTTTAGGAGTTTGAATTACTTTTTGTTATTGCACATTCTAATTTTCTAGCACTTTTGGAATTTCATTTCTAGTGATTTCATCAAGTAATACATATTTTTTATTTGTATTTTCTTGTTTCTTTCCCTACAACTGATCTTTGTACATGGCCTTCTCATTAAAGATCACATCTCTACTCCTAATGGTTTTACAATTTTCAAAATGTCATAAATGGTAACCAAAATAATTAACTCTATATCTAATAAAAGTACATTTCTTGGATTTTGATTCAAGCTTAGTTTTATTTTCTTTATCAATATGGATAAATACTTCAAAACTAAAAATCTTTAAAAATAAATAATATAACTTTTTACCTATCTATACTTCTTCTGGAATGCCACCATTCAAAGGACTTAAAGGCCCTCTATTTATTAAGTAAAAAATAGTATCCACAATATCTACCCAAAACTATATGAGCAACCCTAAATGCAATCTCATGCTCCATGATTGTCTTGTTCATCCTTTCTAACATACTATTTTGTTGTGGTGTTCTTAGAACCATCTTTTTTTATGAATCCCATGGGATGAATAATAATTATCAAACTCCTTATTGTAGTATTCACCTCCATTATCTAATCTAACACACTTCAACTTATTTCTTGTCTCATTCTCAACCAATGTTTTTCATTTTATAAAAGTATCAAAAACATAATTTTTTTGGTATACAATAAACCCAAGTTTTCCTAGTTGCATCATCAATAAAAGTAACATAAGAAGAAGAGCCACCAATGGATGATACCTAAGTTGATCCCCATTCACAAGATCTAACTTTTAATCCTTCTTTGTCTTCCCAACTATGATAAATTTGACTCTCTTCTATCTTCCATACACAAAGTGCTCATAGAAATCCCAATCCACCTTCTTCAAATCTAGAAACAAATTCATTGAGTGAATAACTTGCATCCCCTTCTCACTCATGTGCCCAAGTCTATAGTGCCATAATTTTGTATCTATTTTTTTAGAAGCTAAAGTAATAGAAGAGTCAACATTAGCATTAGATAAATATAATGTATCTACCTTCTCTTCCTTTTGTTATTACCAGTGATCCTTTAGTGACCTTTCATGAGTTTTCTAAAAATATAACTATATGGCCCTCACTTCCCAACTACCCTACTGAAATGAGATTTCTTCTCAATTTAGGAGCATTCCTCACCTCTTTCATCATCCATTTGTTTCCATTTTGTAATTTTATTTGTATCTTACCTTTTATAATAATTTTATAAGGTTCACCATCACCCAAATAAACCTATAGAAAATCACCTTGAACATAGTCTTGGAAATAATTTCTATGGGGTGTAACATGAAATGAGCCCATAAATCTAACACTCAAGAATCATTAATATTATCTAAATAAAGCAATAAATAATCTTGTAACATGTCACCTAATACATTTACTTTTAAATTTTTATCTTGTTGTCCACCTCTTTATTTTACTTTTCAAAACCAATAATCTTTCTTTAGGTGTCCTTTCTTCCTACAAATCTAGCACACCGGTGATCCTCTAGATCTGGATCTACCTTTATTAGACTTCCCATGATTCCCTCGGCCCTTTTCTCTATCCTTTTCTCTTCCCCTATTTTCCATAGTCAAGACATTACCTGATGTCTCACCTATGCTTTTCTGTCACATTTCCTCACTATGAATAACACTAATAACATCATCAAACTTTAAAGTGTTTAAACCAGAGACATAATTACTCATAGATATGACCAAGCCATTCCAAATTTTTATAAATGAGTAGAGAATCAAAAGATCCGTAAAATCATCATCAAAGTTTACTCCTACAAAGCTTAACTGATTTGTGACCATGTTAAATTCATTTAAATGATTACCAACAAACCTACCTTTTGACATCTCCATTTTAAATAAATGCTTCATAAAAATGCCTTATTAGAGGCTGAGGGATTTTCATACACTCTACCTAATGCCTTTATCACATCTGATGTTATATTTTCTTTTGAAATAGTGAAGGCCATTGACCTTACCAGACATAGCCATATTACTTCTTGTGCCTTTATATCAAGAACCTCACATTCTTTATCCTTCATAGTCACTGAATTCTTTGTTATTCCACCCAATGGTCAAAAAAGATACTTTTGTATAGATACTCCTCTATTTACATCTTCCATAGCTAGTAGTTTTGGCCATTGAACTTTTCAACCTTAAAATTTCCTTCTTCCACAATTGTTCCCACTCAAACCATGAAACCTGTTTTCCTATGAGTTTATCTGCCAAATAAAATTTCAAATCTGATACCATTTATTAGGAATATAAAATACAAATCAATATTAATGAAATAAAGATGAAAATAAAATTCAAAAAACAAAACACAATAGATACATATATTTAATGTGTTTCACATGATATGGGTTACATCCACATAGAAACAGCCTATTCTTATCTTATTCAGTCTAATAAATGAAGGGAAAAACCTATAACACATCCACTCAAATATCCTTTTCAATCACACTTAGAGTTTCATCATGATTAAAATGCCTTCATATCAAATTAGGGTTGCAAAATAGGTAAAAAAATTTAACAACATAATTTTTACCATTAGATCTATGACCTAATAGTGAATGGTATAGATTTACTACAAAATTATAATATTTTACAATGCATTTTTAATAAAATTTTGCTTCGGGGGAAATGCCCACAAACCCCCACCAGAAGGGGATCCAAATTATGTCATCACCTCCCTAAACCCCCATGCAAACCATAATGGGGGGTGTTGACCTCCTACACCCCCTGTCAGGAATTGGACATTCTAATTAGATTAGGTTTCACTATCCAACAAAAATAAAGTTGTTGAAGAATTTATCAGAGTGCTTAAACTATATGATGATGGATCCATTCTTCACACAGACTTCCATATGATAATAAACGTTCCTTTGTGCCAAGGAAATATTGGTGTTGCGAATAAAGGTGTGGTAATAGATGAGGAAATTGGTATCTAGGTGCGAATATACCTTCTAATTTTTCTTAGAAATACATCCATCCAATTCTTCAAATTACCAATTTTGTTAATGGAACTTCGTATCTAGATGTGAATAGGGAACACAATATGTTCTAATGGTATTAACACTTCATTTTTATATCCAAAAACATTACACATGAATATTAATAGATGTTAATGAAATTATGAAAAAATGATGAGCAATGAGATTTGAATATTTTTAAGGGACTTGCAGACACACTAGCTAGAATTGGAAGGTGTCAATGTGTTAACATGTATAAACTATGTATATATTAAGTAGTGCTTCGAAAACACCCTCAATTTTTTTTATGAATAAAATGTGTATTATTAATATAATAAATTTTAGTCTCTATGATTTGTGTTCCATGATATAGTATGTAAACTCACTAGCTCCCTTTCAACCATGTGCATTAAAAGTAGTGATTTGAAAACACACTCTCAAATCTTTTTACCAAAAGAATATAATATTATTTCTATCATTAAGTTTGGTATTTATGATATGTAGTTCATTATACAATATGTAAACTCATATCTTTTATTCTTATGATTTGTACTATGAAGTGAGTTTATAAATTTGTATTTTTGTTTGATCCTTCAAATTTTACTTAAGATTTATTAAATAGGATGGATAATTATTAAATAGTTATTAAAAAAATTATAATGTATGATGTTCAACATTTTTTTCACTAAAATTGATAAATTATCTCAATTAATTTTTCTTTTCTTTTCACAATAAAATTTATTATGTTGTGTACTGATGTAATAAGGAAACATGTCATGTTTTGGGATGGCTTAGTGCAACCTATAATGGCATATGATGGTGGATGTAATAGTGTGAGATGTAAATAAATATGGTGGTCCTCCAATTTTATTTTCATTTCATTATCATAATATAGTTTCAACTCTAAATTTGATATTCATTTGGCCATCATATCAACTTTATTCTTCTTACTTAGAGACAATAATCGATAAGTCATGATCTCTTGAACATTTAATGGTGGAGTTTGCAACCCCTTTTTTTCAAAAAAATATTTTAATCCCAATGTAATGGTGTAGCTAGATTTACACCATTTGTCATGAGTCAGTGGGATATTCATGGAGAAGGTAATGAATTTTTTAAACACTGTGGCATGTAAAAAATCAATAATAGACATGAAAAAATTAGTATCTTTCTAATTATTTTAAATACATATATTTAAAATATTTGTGCTAATTATAGGACCTATACATATTCAAAAATATAACTTAACATCATATAAATTGCAAAAGAGTTTGGTTAGATATACATTGATTGTTAATTGAATAAAAATTTCATACATGTTCAACCAACATATTATTTCCTATTATCCCATTATATTTAAATTGGATGCAAATACAAAATTAATGGATTTTATTATCACATTTCTTACTATTTTTTATAATGTGAAAAAAATAATGGTGTGCATATGCATATTTTTATCACATTGTTAATCTATTTATGGTGATTATTTATAGTCCTAGCCTGCAACAAGGTACTTTAATATTTGCATGTTTAAACAAAATTGATTATTAATAGTCCTAGCCCCTTTAAGTTATATGTAAAGAAGGTATATTTTCTATTGAAGGTTTAAATAAATTATATTAACATTTTGATATAATTTATGATTATTTACCTCCTAATTATCTAGGTTTTATAAGTAAGAATAAATAGCTTTATCAATCAATAGCTTAAAATGTTTTGAATCCACATACACTCCCTCTTAGTTGGATTTTCAAGAAATGTTTCTCTACTAGGGTAGGAGAAATGAATAAGAAATATTTTTATCTAATTAAGTATATTTTATTTTATTTTATTTTATATCTTGAATTTTTCAAACCCTCTTCCAAATAATAAGAAACTGAAATCTCAAGAGATTATGTTGTGTTTCTAGTAGCATAATATTTTAGGTGACCATGATCCTTATATTTATTATTTAAGATTAGATGATACATGTACATTTTTTTCCACTAACACATTACTAACTAATCATGCTTGGCTTGTAGACACTTACATATAAGTGCTCTTTGGTCCTTATCTCAAGATGGAAATCAAAGGTTGGTATATTCCTTTTAAGCAAGTTTGGTGGTGTTTTGAACATGAATAGAAGAGTGAATTTTGTTGAGTAAGGCATGTGGATGTTTTTGTATACCTCCTACATAGGACCTATGAGAGACTATGCCTTAGTGGAATAATAACATAGTCTACCACACAAACTTGTACATGAGAAAGTATGTAGAAAAATGGTGTGAATCTAGGAAACTATGTGTTATGTTTTGACATGACAATAATCATTGAATTTTTATATTTGTGGGTTTATTTGGGTTGTAAGTATGATCTATGCATAAAAATATATAAAATGTTCATCTACCATGGTTAAAATTATTAAATTTTAGAAAGTTCAAATATAAAACATTGCACTTAATCATAAATAATGCATATAGACAACACATTGCATTCAATCCCTTTAATGTATAGAAAATGAAAAAAAAATTATTACACATATGGTATACTCTATTTAATCCCAGATAATACATACAAATGACACAATGAATTCATTCCATTAAAAGTAAAAATAATCCATTCAATTTGTGTGTGATTAAATGCATTTTTATATAAATTTTCAATGCATGTGGATAATGCATTACATTTTAATCACTTTGATAAACATACAATGCATATAAAAAATCATTGGATTTAATACCTTCAATTGTTTTTTGTTCTCTCTACTTGTTGACCCTTTCATAGGCATGAGAGTATGGCTTTATTATTGTTATAATTATATTTTCATTAATATTAAGTGATCTAATTTAATGTCTATCGAATTGCATGTATATAATTATTTGATTTAGTAACTATTCATGACCAAAAACATGGTTGCGATCCTTCTGATAATGTTTAGTCATTAGTAGCCAAAATGCCTCTAGTAAAGTGACAAGGGTCTCATGAAAGAGGAACAAAGAAGTTCTTTATATTTGGACAATAATTTGATGAAGTAGAATAATTAACAACACAAATAATTGAACACACATTAGATTAACTAAATGGCATTGATTTGGTAAATCATAGCATTGTTTAGTTAAATAGTTTGCTTTGTTTAGTTTTGTAAGAGATTGTAAATTGTATGCAACCTTAACCATTTACAATCTATGATTTTAACTTGGATATAAATATCCCTTTTTGGTTTGCACCCAATGTAAGATGTTAATGTTGATGAACATAGAAATCAATCTACCCCCTTTGAAAATTTTAATAACATGAATTTTTGGTATCATATGATGTATTTTTATGTTTAATTATGATTATAGATTTTAACTGATTCATTTTTTTTAGACTTTTATTGATAATGTTCAGTGTGATGACCATACCACATGTAAGAGAAGCTTCCGTGAGTTCCTATAATGAGTTCAACATAAAAGGGAACATATAGGGAAGACATTAAAAGAGGTGATTCATTTTTATTATTTTTTATATTTATTTATTAATATTATTTTTTCAATTATAATTTTCAATTATAACTATTAATTTTATTTTTTTAGTGTAATGCTAGTGAGGAAGGGTACATTATTTATATTCATAAGAAGATCCAAAGAATTAAATAGATGCAACTAAACCTTTCAACCTCCTCACATATACATGGACATATTCCTCCTATAGCGAAGGTAATATGTGGGTTTTTTGATTTTTTTAAAATTGATATGAAACATGATTATGATCATCAATTTTTATTTTACCTACAAAGGAACCTATTACCATCTTTGAGGAAGGAAGAAAGTCACACATTTCATTAGAGGATAAGGAGGATATATAAATTATGAGGCAACAAAGGATTCATCCAATGACATGCTCCAAGCATCGCTTTGTAAGTGTTTAATTATTTGATGTTCATCCATTTTACATTTAATCTTATATCTTATTACATACTTAATCAGGAATTTATAATTATTTGATGTTCTTCCATTTTAAATTCAAATCTATATTTTATTACATACTTATTTGATTATTCTAAATCTGGCATTTCCTTATTAGGTAAAAAATGTTAGTGAGAAGGGGTGCACAAATGTTTCATTGGAGGATAAGGATTATCCAAATTACAATGTGTAAAAATATTCTTTTAATGACATGCCCCAATTATCACCGTGTATAAGGGAAATTATTTTATGTTAATCCATTTTAAGTTCACATCTATTTATTATTAAATTATTAATTGATAATTCATAATTATTTGATGTTATTCAATTTTTAATTCACATATATATCTTATTACATACTTATTTGATAGTTCTAACTGATTAACTTCTTTTTTAGCTAAAAATGCTAGTGACAACGAATGCACAATTATTTTATTCAAAGATGAGGTCAATGAAAATTAAAAGTTACCAAAAGATTCATCCACAACCTCTTTGCATGGACATGGACATCATCAGAACGAGAAGGTAATATGTTGATATTTATGAGATAATTTTAAGTGTTATGAAACATTATTGTGATATTTTTTTAATTTTACCTACATAGGAACTTATTACCCTCCCTCATAGATAGAGAAGAAGAATGGAATGACCTCTTCATGTGTACATGGACATAGTCAAAAGGAGAAGGTAATATTTATGGATTTGAGTTTTTTAAGTGGTATGAATAATGATTATGATATTGGTTTTTTTACTTCTACCCACATAGAAACCTGTTATCCTCGTTTGTAGGAAGAGCATAAGAATGGAATGAATGACCTCTAAAATATATTTTCATGCACACAATAATAGTTACAAGTAGAAGGTAATATGTGGAAATTTTTGGATTTTTTAAGTGTAATGAAACATTATTGTGATATTGTTTTTCTTTTGTTCTTACTTTCATAGGAACCTATTACCATCTCTAAGCAAAAATAAGACTCACATGTTTCATGTGAGCATGAGAATGATGTATAGAAAAATCTACCACATAATTTATACTATGACATACCATGATATATTCATTGTAAAATGTTAATTGTTCCATGTTTTCATGTTTTAAATTCACATGTAAATCATATTACATAATTTAATACTCTTTCAAATATATGCTTAGCTCATTTCAACATCATGATGTGTATAGACTATCTTCAAGTATGAGGGGCATGGTTACAAAATTATTTATGAATTTGGCATCAGGTATAATTTTTATGTATTTCACCAAAAAGTCTTACATTATATGACGGTTGGAATAAATTTTGGTCAAAATGATAGTTCAATTCGTATTATGTTGAAATGCACATGTTACCACCCATTATAGACTATCAAGTAAAAAGGTATCCAATCAAGATAATAAAATGGGGGTTTGTGGATTGGAATTCAAGGGAACAATTATATCAAATGTGCAAACATAGTAAATTTTCTTCAAATAAAAAATAAAATGACTATGAATATGATGATTTGAGCCCAGAAGGGTTGGTAGCTATAGAATAAGAACTCAAGATTGACAATTTTGAAGAAATAAAGAGAAAAAGAGGTAGGAGATTCTAAAACAAAGGTAATTTTTATAAGTAAGCAATACATTATGTATTTTCTATTTAATTTTTTATTCACCAATACATTCACATTTTTTTCTTACACATGAGTTATGAAAACTGATTGGAAAAAGAAAAGGCCTTGGCTTTAAACAAGAATGTCAAGGGGTTAAGATGAGAGTTGAAGGTGAGTATATTTTTTTTTTCCTTGATTTTCAACTACTCTTGATATTGAATCATTTTAGTGTGTTTTTTTTCTATTTTTGAAATTATTCTATTTAGTTTGTGTAATACCAAGGTAAGGATGGTCTCATAGGAAATAAGAAGGGAAAGGTGAGAAGAAAAAGGGAGTTAAAGGTGAGTGTATATTTTTTTTATTAAATGGTGTTTATTATTCCTTTATTTACAACTAGTTTTCTTTTCAAGTCAATTTTTGGGTACATTTTGAGGTGTTTTTAATAAAATTTACTCGCACAAATTATTTATGTTTTTAAGTGTGAGGATGTTTATGTTTTGGATATTCTTGAGGATGTTGAGTATCTTAATGTTCATTTTCTAAGATTTGATACATAAATTAAATTATCAACATGTTTAAATTTTTATGACAAACTATTTTCAACTGTGTAAAGTTATTTTTTTATACTTGTTCCTAATCCCAACTAGATATGGGATCTTAAATGACATCAGACATGTTTCATAAAATCATATAATCATTAAACTTACTGTGTGTTTAATATATGAAATTATCCTTGAGTTGATATAATAGTTTAAATCCATTGTATCAAAAAGAATATGCTAGCTAAGGAAAATAAGATGAACATAACCCATTATTATATTTTTAGTATATCTCCTTTTTATATTTTTATGTACTACTGTATCCAAACATGATTCTATGTTGACTAAATTATTTTATTAGATTAATAACTTATTAAATTTTGTGTTCATCCATGGTTTCATAGAGATTTCCTTGATTCACAAAACTAGCCTATAATTTAGTGTTGAATGCTAAATTTAATGATATAGCCTCAACAAATGTTTAGTGTTGTATGAATTCATATACTAGCATATTCATGTAAATTTAAATATTGAATACTTAATATGCATCATTTCATGTAGACTAATTTAAAATATTTTGTTTCCATCAATAAAAATATTGAGTGGTATGTTACCATGGTATTTAAACATCTTTATCCATAATGGTTTTCCTAAATGCTCTACATTATGTGCTTGACATAAAATCTCCTAATCTAATTTTTTGGGTAAGGATGAACTAATATTATTAGTACCTATATGTACTATATGTTTCATTCGATCATATTAATTCCACTAACCACTGTTAAACGTGAATTATAAATGGCAGGTGGCTAAAAATTGAAACCGTTTGCTAAGTTTTGCTAAGGTTTGAAAATATTTTCCAATTTTCCCTAATTATGAATAAAATATGAATAATTTCATGTGTTGTGTCTAATGTAAAATATTTATTAGTTTTAAATAAAATTCTTGAGAATAAGTTTAATGCAATTTGTGCATCAAATAATCATACAAACATTTATCCCCTATGCTAGCTCAATTTGATAAGTGTGTAAGGTTTGGCAAGGTTTGGCAAGTGTTTGGGAGGCAAGGATTTGCTTTTATCAATGGAGGTAAATTTTTCACCTTGTGTTTTACTTAAATCATTTGTTCTAATTGGAAATTTTATTTTTTCTAGAGAAAATGATTAATCTCTTTGACATAAAGTAAAGTAGGTAGTGTACAATTTTTTGTGTGCCATTTTCAAGTTACTTTTCCTCAAATAATAGTTGTTATATGTGTTCAGTATTAGAGTTTGTGTCTTCCTCTCATTATGCACATGATTTTAGTTTACATGACAAATGGGCCAAAATTAAAAAATAATGGAAATCAAGTAGGTTCAAGGTTTGAAACCTAAAATCATTTTTTTTGGTAGTATCCCTTTAATTTGTGGTTTTAAGCTTTAGTAATGGTAGGAATCAGTAGAAAATGTTTAGATTAAAATTAAAACTATTTAAATAACACTTGGTGTTTGGGTGAAGGTTTGAATCCCTATCAATTAGGGTTTTGTTCTCTACATTTTTATAGGGTTTAAAACCCATTTTATATTCTGATCAGTATAGGGATTAAATTTTTTAAGGTTTGAAACCCTTTTTAAATTATAATTAGATTAGGGTTCACAGGTTTTGAATATTTTTTAAAAGTGTGTATCATCCATGTCATTGAGGATAATTTCAAGTTGCTTCACACAGGGCCATCCAAAATATTTATTAAATCTAGGAAAATGTTGTGAAAATATTTACTTTGCATAGGTCCATCCATAAATATTCTTTATATATAAAATAATATTTTTTATTTGATGTAAAATGTGGTATCCATGCTAAATCTATTGAAATGTGTATCATTTTCCATACTCCCAAGAAAAATATGTATAAGTTTATATAAAAAAAATATTTATTTTAACCCCCAGATTCTTGATTTAGGTTATTGAGGGTTATTGTTAAATTTTTTGGTTTTGATCATATATTTTACTTTGAAATTTAACATATGCAATGTGTAGCTATTTAATTTTATCGTAATAAAAATTGAAATATAAAAAATGTTTTTTGTTCAAAAAAGTGTTTATAGAAGAGGTCAGTGACTCTTAAATAGAGGTATTCATTTTCGTCTTAAGAAATAAATTGTATATCACAATAAGTCTTAGAATAGGGTATATGCATTGACTAATAGTTATTCATACCCTAGACATATGTCTTAAGAGGCTTCAGGTAGTATTTTATGTAACAACTATATCAAGATATTCTAATCAAGCCTACCTTGCTAGTTTCATCACTTTTACTTTTGATTTTTAAAAATTGGTGTTAAAAAGACACATATATCAATATCCATTTTCCAAAGATAGGAACACCTACTCTATTTATCTTAGGTTATTCTAAAGGAATATTTTATGCATTATTCCTTTTTAATGGAATAATTTTGGATAAAAAATTTATTCAATATTTTGTTTGAAATTTACTATAAAATGAACATAAATTTGGTTAGCTCTCCAAATTATATTACAAATCAATTTATTTGAAATGATATTATACAGTTCAATTTATTTGTTTTTAGAATTTTAGAGGCATTTAAACTAAGATTTTAGAAAATTATTTATTTGTATCCAAACTTTCTTATTACAATTTTAGATTTATTGTAGCTATATCAAATGCATCTACACCATCAAATCATCCTACTATTAATTCCACGAATCATGTAGATTATTACATATAATTAATCGTACTTATTTTATTTTATAAATTTTGTTTTTATATGGTTTTTCAAATAAAACTATCTTATTTGAGTTTAACATTTATATTGATTTCTCAAGTGTACTAACACTATTTATATTCATTTTTTAATATAATTTTTAGTTTTATATAATTCTGATAAAAGATTGAGTTTAATTCCATTTATTATTAATATAAATATTATAATTATTATTATTATACATAAATTAAATTAAATAAATCCTATTTTTTAAGCTTTTTATACCATTCAAGGGAGGCCTAGATGAAAATTACTTTTTAATTGCTATGTAATTATCCATTAAATTACAAACATATGCACATCCAATGATGATTACATTAGATAGAATGTTAATATATTTAATAAAAAGGAAGAATACCCTTAAAAAATGACAATTAAAAAAAGTGTTCCCATCTTGAAAATCAACATACATTTTTGCTTTCCATATTTAAAATAAGAATCTATTAATATGTGGATTTGATTGTATCATTACAATTAAAATTGGATCAAATTAGAAATATAATAATTTGGGATGACATAGATTCTAAATGAATGTAAAATACTTATCAATAGTTTCTACAAATAATTATATGTCAATCAACATTACAGTACTAGAAATGTACTCTCAAATGCTTGTTCAACACCTAAATAGATACATCATTTAAAAGACTTATAGTGACAAATTTTATAAAATAGATAGTCCATTTTTTGGTTTGGTTTCATTGAATTAGTGTCATGTTGTTTTATGAACATGGATTTTATATGATATTTGAATTCCAAGACATCTGATATGTTTATACTAGCAAGATGTTTACTGGGTTATTTTATGGCAGAACACCTAAAGCATAGTTTTCATATATTCCAAATAACATTTAATTTGTGATTTAGGATAGATGTACACCCTAAGTCCACAATTTTAATGCTTGGTCAAATTCTTCTTGAGAGACTTTATTGCTTATTATTTCTATGGAAAACTAGCATGGATTCAACCATACCTAATGTTTCTTATAATACTTAAAGGTCTTTACATGAATCTAAACATAGATCATCCTTACATTTTATCCCAATATCGTTGGAAAAATTATCACATTTACATTCTCTTGCATGTTGGTTTTTATGAAAAGGTAATATTTGAGACTATTTCAAGGCTATATTCTTTGGGATATGATTCCATCATAAGCTTGGGTTAATTTTGAGCCCAAGGTGTGCCTCAACGACCCCATATTGCCTCTTATCTATATAGGGAGCTATGCATCTTTAATGTTTCATATTTATCATCTTGATAATCTATAATATTTTTCTCAGAAAGATATTTTACCCTTATTTATGCTAAGGTAAAATAATTAAACTACATTGGATTAGACCAAGGATATAATCCTTTGCTCCAACTCAGCCTGTACTTTAGTAAATGAATGAGGCCAAGCCTTTAATGTATAGGTATAATTCATAACATTAAAAAAGGAAAATGTTAATGGCATATAAAATTAGATTTATTTTATTGACAAAACCACAACCATAAAAAGGTCATAATTGCCATTTTACATGTATTACTAGTACTCAAGCCAATGGTGTTGGTTCTAGAAAACAAATTTAGGTATTTTATCATATGAAACATGCCATAAAATTATTATAGTAGACTAAGATAATAGAATTCCTCTATAAAATTAGTAATACTAGTGTAGACACTTAGGAATTTTTATTTAAAACTTGGACGCATCTAAGCATATGCCTCCATTCTAAATCTAAGATTCATTGCGTATACATGTTTACTATTATAAATGAATGAGGAGCACCAATATTTTTCCATTTCCCCTATTTTGGATTGACAATGACAAAATTGTACTAGTTTAGATTCATGAAATTTGATTTGAAATTTGAACCTCAATTTTAAAAACTACATACATAATACCTTTGTAATTTATTTAATTTATGATAATAAAATCAGCCTAAAATATCAAATTTTCAATTTATTCAGTTTATGATAATAACATTAGCCTAAAAGATTAGCCTTGGGTATAATGAAATTGAATTCATACAAATGAATATGTGTAATATAATTGTGAGTTATTGCATTAAATTAATTTTATAAATAAATAATGATTTCATTTTTAATGTATAGAATAAAATCCTTCATAATTTATGCAATATTTCATGAGATTTATTTAAATCAATTTGTATATACACTCATGATCTTATATGCCAAGATTATTTTATCTTATATTTTTAGAAAAATAATTGTACATGTACCAAAAATTCCATATTACTTTACAATATAGAACTTTTTGAGCAGGAAGAAAGGCATTCTGAATTTGGATATATTTTATGATTGTATTTTATGTAAATTGTTTAACAAAATTTCAGCAAGAAAAAACTCCTTTGTATGAATTATTGTATAGGTTTGTTTACCTTCCTATGCATAATACAATTGCAAAATTATATTTTACTTATTTTTTTAAATGTTACATGGCATAATTGCTTTCATTATTTTTTGTATTAGAGTAAGTGGTTTTTTATTCAATCTAAATATATTATACAAGCTACAATCTATTATCTTGCCAATATTTTTATTGAGTTTGAAAAATAAATTTAAAATTTAGACAAGGAAACCATTTTAGTTTTTTAAACGCCATGAAAAGACAAAAGGACAAGAACAAAGGGAAAATACATGAATTTTAAGTAGACATGGATACATATGAATGTCAACCACAAACATTGATATCAAACATTACCTATGCTTTAAAATCAACTAACTTTTTTGAGTTAATTCATTAAAATATAATGTATATGACTATATTTTTGACACATGTCAAGTATTATTGAATTTTCATACACATTAAATGCATTTCATAGTGGAATGATAGATTTATTTTTATCATGTTTATGCAATCATTAATTAAGTGCACAATGGTCATATAAATATGAATTGCATTGTGATATGTTATATGATTTCCATGGGATATATTACAAGAGTACATACCTAGATAGAATATGAATTTCTAAAAATAACACAGCTAATGCATGTCAACCTGGACTATGGGGTGATACATTATGCATTAAGTGGCATGCATAATAGCTAAACATATTGATTTTCTTAAGGTATTTGATTAAAAAATGAAAATACATACATTTTAGTAGAGAATCATTGACTCCTACATATTTGATATTGTTTCATGATATAAATCCAACTCTTGGCCACTATGAACCATTGCTAATAAGAAGAGTGCAAGGCTCTACTCCTAAAACTATACATAATACATTGTCAATTGCATGTACAAAACAATCATGCACATGAAATGTTATTGAAAATGAAATAATAAAATATTAGTTGCATAGAACGGGCCCATTTGTTAAAAATTGTGGAGAAATCTTATTCAATGTAATAATTTGCCTCACCAAAGGTGAATTTTATGTGCTATCACTATGGCTTTATATTACCTAATCATTTTCAAATGCAATTTTCACAATTAATAAATATGCAATGGAATGTTTGGAAACATGCAAATTAGAATTCATGGAGCCTAATAGTAAAACCATTGCAAATTGGAAATAATATATTAATATTTTGGGAATGTCATATGAATGAGCTCAAGTAAAAGGTGGAGATTTATGTTTGATATGGATTTCAAACATTTTACAAGTTAAAATCCAGAAATGGTCAACAAGTGTAAACATTTCAAATGTGTACAGTAATTACTCAAATTCAAATCACATATAGAATGTGATTATATTTGAAATAGGAAAAAATCATATTCACTATGATCTATTGCTACAAACCTAGGAACAACCAATTGGACCTTTTTGATATAGCATCTCTATCCATTAATTGAAAAAAATGAATTCAACACAAGCATATTGAATAGACAAATACAAGTCAGTATGTATTGAAGGAAATACAAACACATTTATCAAACCAAAATAAACTTTGAAGTCTACCAGATAAAAATGGAGAACATAAATAGAAATTGAACCACTAAGGAAATAACTTATGTCATTGCACTTGATAAAAATATGAATTCATGAACATAAAATGCTATCACATGTGACATAAGATAAGACTAGGAAACTAGAAGATATTAACATTGGGAACATGTCAATAGCTCCAACATTAACAAATAAGCCATATGATAGTGTAACACCAATGATAACACATTGTCAAATCACAAACCATACATCACTACATCATTTGAAAGCAACAATACACAAACTTATAAATAGAGAGCATAAAATAAAAATAGAGACTAATCAAGTGAGAAGATTAATTACAACATATCTACAAGTAATTAAGGACACACCTACTTATTGTTATTATATGTGTGAAAGTTTATATTTTCATAAAGACATCATTGACAATCGATCTTCAATTACAACTAGATCATAACTTGATAGAAAAGAATTGGAAGGAAATATATGTAAAAATTTAAATCTAACTCTTGAAAATGGAGGATGCCAATGTTTGCCACAACTTTTTAGATACAAAGAAATCAACTGATACAAGTAGTTTAGATCATATGTTCTTTGGAAGAAGATTGGTTACCATGCATATGGATTTTGCACAAATTAGACAACTATGATATAAACAAGCACCAATAGGCCTTATTAGAACAATTATAAATGTGTTTGTTGATTTTGATTGTGTTAAAATATTATTGCTTAGAAAAATCAACAACAAAATTCAAATAATTTCATTTGTACTAAAATGGAAATTCGAATATGGTAATGTATATTTAAGCATAAATATTAGACCTACATAGTCATGATTACATTAGTATAACCAAGCAAAATTCCATTGTATATGTAAGAGGAAGTGACCATCGATAATGAGTGGCTAAATATTTTCAAAGATAAAATGGACCAAAGAGAAAAAGACATTGAAAATGGTAAATATATTAACTAAGCTCTAACTGAAGTTGAAGTAGAGTGAATCACCAAATCATTTGTTCATGGATTCAAAAACACACATGCAATAAAAGACTTTGAGAACAATTATTATTGAAATTGCACCATCTAAAGGTTTTTATCCACTAAGTATTTTTTAGGACAATTATTCAAAATAAATGAACTTTCCAAATCTATAATATGGTTATATGTACCTAGATGATGTCACAAAATTGTTTTCATACCAAAAAATTGCAAAGTGGGAACTTTTATGTCAAGACAATGATATTACAACTCATATTACCAAAAAAAAAAAATCAAATCAAATAAAATTATCATGCACTAAGTTTCTACTTCTACATGGATATGTATATTAAAAGGTGAATTTAAATGGAAAATGTTATATATAAAATACATTAAATAGAATGAAAATGTAGAAAAGGTTTTGAAATATCCAATAGGTTTTTGTTTCTTAAAAAACATTCACTTGACTATTTCAAAACACCAAAAATGAATTTTCTCAATGATAATGTAGTTAGGATCACCCACATTTATTTACACTAATAAGTGCATATCACATCAAGAAACCATTTTGTAAGGCATTAGCAAATGCCTCTAACAAAAAAGGAAAAAAAAACTTAATGAAAAACATGTGCTCAAATGATATCAATATGATCATAAGAAATAATAAGTGATTTATAGCCGTTACTTCAATCATAAAATAAATGCATTTAAGAAGATGATGTTACAAAATAAATAATTATTTGGTGGCATTGTCAACTAATTTTTTATAATATAATTTCAAAATAGAGGAAACAATCATGTTCATTTCTTTCTTTGAATATGTAATGTACCAATCTATGTCTAGTCTTTAAATGTTGAAATTGACTCATTTGTGACAAAATACATATAATACACTTTGTCATTGCTTGATGAAAAATTAATGAAAATGAAAACATATCATCATACACACACTTTTAAGAAGTAAAATAAATCATGTCGTAAATTCAAACTTCCACAACCTCCAATGTATGAGACAATAATATTAGAGAATATATAAGATAATAGTGAAGAAATAAAACATTTTTTAAATAGCTACAAAATAAAAATTATGATAAAAACACAAAGTTTAACATTGCATTCCTTAACTATGCACCCTGTAATTATTTTTAAAATACATCTAGTAGACATGTGTATAAATGCTTTTTGTAATTGGTATTGCCAAGATCTGGTATACAAATACATATACACAATACATTATTAACACATATTGAATTGCAACATATTGTGCCTCTTATATTACTAAATTAGATCATAGACTAACAATTTATTTTTCTAAATTATGAGAAGGACCATAAGAAAATGATGAAATGAAATTCCAATTCATACAAAAACTTGGTAACACTCTCCTTAATTACCAATAAATGTCTAGCCAATAAGCAGTGCACATAGTGCTATAATTTCCATTGCATTATGGCTTTAGGAAAACAATTTTCATAAACACATCGCAATCATCAAATAAAACATTCATTTTTAAAATCCCTAAATTATTAGCATAAGAGCAAGACAACTCTGAAAACATAATGTGTGCTTTTGTGATTGACAAAAACAATGGAAGACTATAATATCTATAACATGTATGCTTATAAAAAAATGTAACATCCTATATCAGAATAACTAAAAAAATGAAGAGATGACAAAAGCCACAAATAATACACCATGTCAGGTATAATAAACATATTGACCCTAAAAACTACTATAAGGAGAAAATGATGTTGTTAATACCATATCGAGAGTCAAAAGAATCATTGAAAAAACATTTTAAAATTTAGCTCTTAGCTTACCTCACACATTTTGAAATTCATAGAAAATATAGAGGTGAATTTCATAGTGTAATTGTAAAAAAAGTGGGGTGGCATTGACTTTGATGCTATGCATATGCACGAAGACAAAAATGTGATATTTAATATTGATAATCACATTGAGTATGATGAATGCTTTGATAACAATGACAAATATGATATTAGTACTGATATGAATCATATTAAAAATAAGAAACTAAGAAATACCAAACCACAAAGCAAGTTTGAAAAAGGTAAACAACCATTTCTAATAAGAAAATAAGACCACTTCAATTCACAAAAGTAATTGAATTCAGAGCAACAAAAAATTGTTAAAGATGTTACAAAAAGAAAACAAATTATTCCAAATGAAATGATTCAATTGTTTTTAACAGGAGGAGCCAAAACAAGAAAAAGCATATACATCAAAAGTAATATACCAATAATTATGTCATTTCTATAATAGACAACTTAATAGCAACCATCTCAAAGTGAAAGGCATTATCATTACATATATGAATAATATTGAATATAACACAAATGGTGTAACTACTCACTCTATTTTCTAAATGCCATACAAGATGTCAAAAATGTTTCCACTAGATTCAAACAATTTAGATAAAAAAGTATGAGAAACTTCACGTAATGCTTATTGATGAGGTATCTCTAATAATAAATTGTATAATTTATAACATAGACAAAAGACTCTATCAAATCATGCACACATCAACAAATCCATTTGGAAATGTAGATGTCATTTTCTATGGTGATTTCTACGAGGCATAACCTATTCTATACAATTGGATATTTAAAGAACCTAAAATTCATATTGAAACAATACCATACACATTTTGGGTTGATAATGTTTAATGCTTTGAATTGAAACAAGTTATGAAACAAACATAAATTGAATTTACTTCTATTCTAAAATGTACAAGAACTAACAATGCAACAATAATAGACATTGAGTACTTGAACTAATACTACCACATAATCCTCCACTTGACCCATCATTCCCATACCTATTTCATAAAAATGAAGATGTTAAAATTCATAACAATAAAATGCTCAATATTTTTCAAAGAGAATCATATACTTTGAATATAATTGACCATATATAAAATGACAAAATCAAAAATAACTATACATATAGTAAGAAAACAATATTGGCCAATAAAATAACTTTAAAAAAAATCTTAGTGGAATTGGCCACTAGAAATTAAAATATGCATGATGGCTTCGTGAATTGTGCAAATGGAATTTTCTAACATTACACAAACATAATTCTTGACATTATATGGATACAATTTCAGGAAACCAATGTAGGCAAATTAAAACAAGAAGTAATGAAGTACTCAAACACTAATGAAATTTACAAAGCATGGACTCATATAACATGAGTTACATAAACAATATATGTAAACAAGGAAATAATGATGCGAGAGAAATTTGCTATACAAAAAGCATATAGAAGAACAATTCATAGATCATAAGGTATAACAATGAGTGGTTTAGATTTTGACCCCCATGGAATACATCAACATGGCCTTATTTAGACTATGTTATCTTGAATGAAAATTTTTGACTCGTTATATCTTATACATAGAATAACTAATGAGAAATTTTTAGTCTTAGATAAAGTTCAGATAGAAATCTAAAAACTTTTAAACACTACATAATGGAATTTTCCATATGATCTTACCCATAAAGGATCTAATTACTTCAGCGTATGTTCTTTGAACACCAACAACTTATAATTGTACTTAAAAAATATAGTATACAATTACTATCTCATGGAAGTAACTGTGTTATGCATAAAAGAAACTTAAATATCAAAAACACTAATTAACAAAATGTTTAATGATAATTTCAATTATTTTGGCACAATGAATATTCATAAAATCTTAACCTGATGTAACTAAATAACTTTACATCAAAACATGCAAACATTTTCCACAAAAATAATAGAAATAATCACAATTGACATAATTCTTTTAAACATGTGAATAAAAATATCAAATATATATTTGATGCCAAAGGCACCTCTTTCAAACCTATTAAATTTTTTAGAAAAATTACTTCAACTCTACAACCAAACATGAAAATGGTTATAATTTGGCATCTCAATGCTGACATGATGCAAAACCAAGGTGCTCAACAACACTTGCAACAATTTATGGTAAATCACAATTTGTTTCTAGTTCTAAGTGTGGTGACAATAGAGGAAAGTACCATGATAGACCACTTCTTATTAAATATAAATAAAGAAAAAATACATTTTAATTTGTTTAATGCATACTTAACTAATCACAATGCAATTTTGATTGCATTCAACCTTACTAAATTAAAAAAATAGGTTATACAAGTGGATATTGCTAAGTAAATTGAAAAATGTAGTGAAAATAAACATATAGAAATTGTATTCACATTGCCAATTTCTATATGAATTTGATTTATCTAAACTACATGCATTTGCACATATAAGCTTACCAAAAGAATGCATAATTTATGTATACTTTTTGTGAACTCAAAGGCCATGTCATCATAGATGGAATAATGAACTGAAATTGAACATGCCAAAAATAATATAACCAATCGAAAAAAATGTATGTATTTAAAATTTCTTTATTTTAATCACACTCTATTTTTAAACACAAACAACTGTACTTACAGTATGTATCCCTATTTTATTGATAGTGGTTCAACTATTAAATAAATTGATGCAGGCAAGCAACAAAAAGGTATGCATTTATAATTTTGATAATTTATTCATAGTCTCCTTTAAAATAGAAATTAAATTTTCCAACCCAATCCAAATGACTTAGTGGAAAATCCAAATGAACTTTTTCAATTGTAATGGATGCAGAATTAGTGGACAATCTAGATGAACTTTTCTAGTTATAGATCTTAATTACATAAATCTAAAAAGTTAAAAGATATTATTATGCTATCACATACGACTAAAAACCATTTTAAAAACACCCAAATTCATTAAACAGATGCCAATGCTTCAATTTATTTTTTCTAGCTATCAAGGAAATCATAGCTAGATTCACTAGTCACTAATGTGCTTGTTGTGATTTAAAATGAATTCAATACACATCCAGATGAATAAGTAGATTATAATTAGTTTCAAAAAAATGATTTCATAAATACCCATGGGAATGCATAGTAGATTCTTATAGTTATAGAGATCCCTAAAATGATTATATATGACTGTTAGTAATTAATATAGATTATTATAAAATGACAGGCAGGAAAAAACATATTCATCATTTGCCCAAATGTATTAGGAGGTCTAGATGTAAATCTGATTTTGAGCCCCTATTTCATTTGTTCTCTAAATTCAATAGAGGTATTAGCTTGTATTGATATCTAAGAAGCTCCTTTCTTGTAAAAATTATTTTCTTTTTTCTCATTATAGAAGTAGGTTCATGTACCAGGTCACTAGTTAGTGAAAATTTTGCAAATAAAATAATCGAGTCATTTGTATAGACAATTCAAAATTAATATCTCTAGATGTTTTTATAGATAAATATAGTTAAAATATATGTACTAATTAATGGATTTTTATAAGCACTAATACTTTATTTAGATTTTCATTATTAGCTTTATTTTACTAGTTCTATATTAATTTTAGTCTATCTATTATATTGGTATTATAAACAAACATGCTTTGGCTCTTTTAAATTGATGTATTTATCTCCTAGCATGTTTCTATTGTACAAAAAGAAATTATGAAACTGATATAAGAAAATTGACACAAAATGTTATTTGATATAGGTTGAAGAAGTCAAAGAATAAGCCTCTAACAATTGACGACATAAACAACTATAGAAGTGGAGAATCCTACCAAAGAGACATTCTTATCATATAGAATAAAATGTTTGATAGGAAAAAGACAAAAGAGCTACTTGGAATTGACATGACAGATGAAAAAGGTTAAATGACAATAACTATAAATGAAAAATATCTATGGATAAATAAACATAAAAATAATATTTAGCCACATAATTCAATATATATCAAAGACTTCACAATTGATCAAAAAGTGACTATGATAGAGGCAATTTAGACTTCATATTCCTGTTAAATGACAACACTAAAATAGAATACATTGACCAAGTTTGCTTACAACACAATTTCATTCCAAATTCTATGATTCACTAGCTTATAAGTAAGAAAGAGCACTATGCCACTACTACAGTAGTAGTCACCTATATATCTGCTCAAAAAATCAATAACCAACTCATCATGGACATACTAAATGGCAACTCTCCTACTGACACAAGAAAGGTAAACCAAAATTCATATACTATAATTATACTACTAAAAACACATTGCATGTTCCCCTTCAAAAGTATAAACCATTTTATTTTCTCCAAAATCTAGGTATATTTATTCCACACACTCATACATCAGTATAAAAAAATTTAAAAACAAAATACAGAAGAAAGAACTAGCTATTTACCTCTTCATAAACCTAGAAAAATGTAGTGAGACAAAATATCAAACACTGCAAAGCACTCAGTATACATTCATCACATACGTCAATGTCAAAAGATCTCTTCAACATCTACAAGCCCTAATGGACATAATAATTGAGGTAAATTAGAAATGAACATGCTATATAAGTTCCTATTTACACAAAGGAAATGCCACTAACAAAATCCATTCTTCTTGCCAAAGTAATTGCAAGGTACTTTTTTCATTTCAAAAGGATACTCCACCCCATTTGAACCTGTTTGTATAAATTTTAATCTCATGGTAGACCACTTCAATCCCATGCAAGAAACCACAATGTATTACAATAACTTCATTAACGAATGTCCATACTTCTATTTGCACCAGCTATTATGAAACATAAGAAATAAAGACAACAAAAACTTGTAATGCATTTCAAAGAGCAAGTGCTCAATGAATTACTTATGACACTAAGGACAACAACATATGTAGAGTATCTACAAAATAAATAAATCATAATTCAACTGCTATCATAACTAACCATGGAATGAATTTTCAAAAGCAACAAAATTATCTCATTAGAAATAATTTTCTATAAATCATCAATGAAGGTATATAACTCCTTGATAATTTACCCTTTACAAAATCTCTAATTTTGTCATGATAATTTTTACAGATTATACTCAAAGCTAAATTTCAAATGTTATAGAATTTTTACTATCTTAACAAAGTAGCCATGCAAGCTCAACGCAAACCACAAAATCCCCATCTTTATAAAGGAAAATACTCATTGCACCATAATTTGTTTCCAATTTCAAATATCCTTTGAAATATTAATTGACAATTTATAATTATTATTTTAATTAGCTTTAAATGTGCATCCTCTAGGTGTGTACTAGTTATACTTCCTTGAATTCGGTAAATTTATATTAACTTCAATTCCCATAGGAACAATAGAAGCAAAATCTTATTTTTATAATTTCTAAACATTATAATCCAAAAATTGTTGTCTAAGTCTTCTTCATTTCAATGAGGTGCCCTTCCATGTTGTTATTTAAGTCTTCTTCATTTCAGTTAAATGCCCTTCCATGTTTTGTTTCTAATTTAAAATATTGGTTTTCCTGAGTCTACATAATGTGCAAATATTTTTCTTTCTTGTGTAAAGAAATTTAGTGTACAAAAGCTACACATAATAATTTTGTTAATTTCTCACTTAACTAATACATTAGCATTATTACCTACCTTATTTCAAAAATAAGATAATACACAATTTTCCATATGGGAAAGATTACACAATTGCCAACAAAAATTTCCATAAAGAATAGTATAGCACCTATCATATGCTACACAATAACAATTTCCTCTTTCTGAACAATTTTAGGATGTCAAAAAGCAATGTTGCAACTGCTCCTACTCAGGTGGAGGTCAAACTCTCACTTAGGTGAAGATGAATGGGACATTTGTACATTCACATGTATTTTCCTAGTCATACTATACATATACCACCTTCTTCCCAAACATTTCAAACACTTCTACCTTGTGTTAATTAATATGATATTATAAGCAATCTAATGCCAATATCGATATTCCCCTGATGTTTTTATCTCTACTTCCATTCATTTCGATATAAAATTTATGTTATTCTTAATAAACAAATACCAATATGAAAATGACACTAAATAGATGCTCCAACAGGTACTCAAGCCATATACCGACTCTTGTTTAATATGGTAACCTTTTTAAATATCTATTTTTACTTCATATCTTCTTTATATAAATGTATAATCAATGGTATGGTTTCATTGAGAAATATAAAGCACTTATGGTTGAAAGGATTTTTTTTTCATTCTAAGTGTTATGGTTAATTGTATGGTTGGAAGTTATTTAGAATCTATACTTCAAGGCCTAATAACATTTGCCTCATGCCATCTCTAGGAACTACCATAATCAAATAGCACAAGCATCTTATAGCCTACCACTCATGTAAGTTGTACTCTACAAAGGAAAAAACCATATGTTAACATTTAAGTTTGTCATCTGTATAAGAGTTAAACTTTTAAAAAGGAAATAATATTCCATTTCAATCATAAGACTCTATAATTTCTGCAGTCCTAGTTCAAAATGAACTATATTCACATAAAAATCATAATGAAGATATTCTACAGCATGGGATATGTATATACATATGTTCAATACTTCATTCAGACCTAGTTATAAACATGGTGTTTATTTGGATACAAATGCTTTACTTATCTTTCATTACATAAAAAATGAAGAAATCTTTTGAAATGAAGGGTGGATAATGTTCTTATGATTCTAGCAATATTATGGTGACCTTTATGGTAATGATTAAATAATACTATCTAATTTGAGCATGGTAAAGATGAACTACTATTGTCTCAGTAATGTTGTAAAACCACTGTGAGATGATTGCTTGATTTTAGTTAGTAAACTTAGGATAAAATATTGATATGAAGTTTTAAGATCAGTAATGTATTAGTGATGCTTTAGTAATTTTACATATATTACACTTATATTAAGTTATATTTGTTATTAAATAAGAATAATTATTTGAGAAATTTTTGTTCAAGTAATTCAAGCCAACATACTACCAGTATTATTACGCTTAATAAAGTGCCTTAAGGAATTATTTTAAGGTAAAGATTAGTGGAAAATAAATCCATTTTTCTTTTGGTAACATCCTTGCAAGTGATTATATAACCATGAAAACCATGAATTAGGTGCATAGGAAACAAGGGATGGAATTAACATTTTTAAATCATTGTGGGACGGGAACAAGGTATTATAATCGTGAGAATTGTAACTTGATTCACCGAGTTATACTTTTCATGTTTCTTTGAGCTAAATTTATCTTTCTAAAACAAAGGTGTGAGATATAAAAGACTTTCCTAAAATTGAGAATTATAACTTTAAGAACTTACTTTAATGCACACAAGTATCTCCCTTATTTTTATTCTTGTGAATTCTTGTCGTATTACTTTGTGTGCAAACTTAGTGGAATGTTTACAAATTGCCTCACGATATGATCTCAGGATGTTTTTTAACTTGTAAAGTGGCTCACTTGTTTTACTTGAAAGTTCCATTACAATTTAGTAGGATTTTGTTTTACTTATATTTAGTAAAACATAACTTGTTGGATATTCATACTTGAAAAATAAAATAACATGTATTTACTTTATATGTGCATATTCTTGTTAGGGTTATATAATGCTTAAAATTATAAAAATTCTCTATAAACATTTTATCTAGTTATCAAATTTATATGTAAATATTTCTAATTTTTATCAATATTAAATATATAATTTAAATTTCTTTACAAATATTAATAGTTATTAAATTTAAAATATTCAATTATTATAGAGAGGCGCATCATTTATATCAATTTTTTTTCTTTTACATACCATTTCATACCTTTTTTCAATTAATTTTTAAATCATATTCTTAAATGTATATTCAATGATAATATTTTTCAATCTAACTTTTTATTTTCCATCTTCTCTTTTATAAATAACTCCCCAACAAAAATGCGTATGTATATAATAAACAATAATTAAATTTGCCATTTTTTATTTTCCATCATCTCTTTTATAAATAATTTTCCCATCTCTTTTATAAATAGTTCTCCAATCTTTTTTATAAATAGTTCTCTAATAAAAATGCATATATGTAATAAACATTAATTGAATTTATCAATTATATAGTTAGTTAAAGTAATATATTATTTTAATTTTTTAATTTAGTTATTTAAATTTTATTAATTTGTATACTCTTAATAATCAAAGCAAATATCACCAACGATGAAGAATCTATGAAATATTGTGCCTATAGCAATTTTAGAACAAAATAATTTTTTTCACAAGGGAAGGATGGTGGTGCAGGTTTACATGCATCAGCACCTCAATCACAATTAAGGTAGTTGGAGGTGAAGCTAGGAGATCGTAGGGCATCATCTTCTCTGCCAAATGGGAGGAATAATCATCATTATTTAGATTAATTTGGTGTGTCAATAGGCTCAGTGGTGAGGAAGGATACCACAGGGGTAGTGAGGCAGGTGTCTACCCCACTCAATTAGGATTTTCATGCAGTTAATGCCTCTTTTTGCTCTATGGTTTCACAGAAAGAGCGGCCTAGGTTTTTGAGTGTGGCTAAGGCATTTTTAGTGGTTAATTTTGAGGAAGAAGCTCTTGAGGAGGTGTTATAAAGTGAAGATTAGTATGCGAAAAGGGGTTTGGTATGTCATTTTGATAGGTTTTGACATTATCTTCATGTTCTTCACCAATGGCGCTCAGATTCTTAGCATCCTATTTTGGAAGGCAATTTAGAAATCTATTCATATGCCAAATATTTCTTTATTTTGGTTTTTTATTCTCTTGTTGATGAAAATAAAATTTCACAAGCTAAATCTTAGAGTTTTGATCACCACCTTCTTTTTCTGAAACCTTGTCTTCTTAATTTTAATCCTCCGATTGAAAATCTTTCTTTCAAACCAATGCTTTGGGTAATATGTTGGATATTAATGCTTCTTCTTTAAATTTCTCATGGATAACTTTTGGAATGGTTCATGTTTGCATAGATACTTCCCTTGACCTTCCTAAACTAATTGAGCTGAGTGTTAAAGGTAGAAGTTGGTTCCAAACCCTTGATTATGAGAGGTTGTTGTTCAAGTGCCAAAAATATTATAAAATTAATCATCTCTCTGCTTCATGTCAAAATTCCAAGCATAAATTGGAGACATCATGGTGGAAGGAAGCAAGTGAAGAGCTTTTTATAGTTCTTTTGGTAAATGATCATGATCTAGATAGCAATCATGTCTTGCATACAAGATTTATTCTAGAAGCCCACTATTCTCCTCCTTAGGTTTGTGAGGTTGCAAGGTCAATTAGAAATATTTTTGTGGATTCAGTTACCAATGATAAGGATTTTAAAGGCCCATCCAAGGAAAGTTGTATCTCCCCAAACTTCGATTCTAGAAATTTGAGTAAAGAAGAAGAATGGATGGTTGTCATAAGTAAGAAAAAAGGACATCTCTTTATGAGCTCCCCTTCCAAGATACTCCACTCTCACAGTAGAGTGAATAAGGGAGAGATATAGTATTTTTAGTTTTGGTTTTAGAGAATTTTGTTGGGTGTAGTAAAAGGAAGTATTTTTAGTACTTTCAAGTAGTTTGTTCATTTTGGTGTATGTTGGTCAGATGCCTTGATGAATCTGTCGTCAAACCAGACCATTAGTTGTTTTTTTTTAAATTGTGTTTCTAGGAAAAGACCATATAAAACTTAATATCGATATAAATATATTATTATTATTATAATATTATATTTCAAATTTTAATATTTTTTATATTTTTTAAAATATAAATTATTAAATATATATAATATTTGTATATTAAAAATATATAATAACACATCTTATACATTTAAAAGACCATAAAAATTATTTTAAGATATAAATTGTTTTTTAAAAATAACACATATATATTTATTATCTATTTTAAAACATTTATAATGGAAAACATATAATTTTTAAATATTAAAAGAAATAATGTAAAGAAACCTACATGATATTAAATGAGTGGGAAAAAGAATTGTGCCAAACAAAATGCAAAGGGTTTTTTATTGTAAAAATAATACAACACTAATTTCCTTGCAAACTCCTAACTTTGGGCCATGATTTTCGGGCCCACGATTTTGGGTCAATTTAATTAATAAAAATATAAACTTTTACATATAAAGAGTTTTCTTTCAGTTTTTCAAAAATATATTTAAAAAAATAATAATCATAATTTTATTTTTAATCTTTAATAAACTAAAATTATTTATATAAAAATATATCTTTATTTTGTAGTATTTAGAAAAATATGAGAATATGACCCAAAAAAATTTAAGTATGTGATTTTAAATTATGTATAATGTATGGGAAGGAGATGATAATATATAAATTATGAAAATTAATATATAAATAAATAAATAAATAATTATTGATAGAAATTTTTTAAAAATATATGTTTTAATTATAGGCTATGAAATTTCTAAAAAAGTTTATAGCTTAGGAAAGATATGTAGGAGAGAATTTGTATATATAAAATAAATATTATAAAAAAGGTAATAAACAAAAGTAAAATATAATTTTTAAAAAGATAAATAGATTTTACAATCAAAAATATTTCATTGGTTGATTTATAAAATTATTTAAAAAAATTGATTTGTCGCAATTATTTATAAAATTGTGAAATGTATAAAATTATATATTAGGATGACTTTTTTAAGTAAAAAAAGTGGGAAATGTTATTATACTTCATCTCTTAAATTAGTCATTTATGAGTCACTAAAAATTGAAATTAAAATCAAACGTCTTCATCTATTTTTATGAGTCAATAAATTATCCATTTGTGAGTCACTATTTAAGACAAGAATATAAAATAATAAATAAGAATAAAAAACTGAAAAACCATCACAAGGTGCTTCAAATGTTTATGTTTGAATGTATTTCATGTTGTTGAGTCCAATTACCTTCATTGTTCTCATTGTTTTGTTGAATTTTTCATTCATTGTCTTCACACACTGAGAGAAGGGGGGAGATTTCAATTTAAAAACTAATCACATTCTAATATAATGCCCACCAATATTGTGTGAGGAGATTTTGATTAAAAAAGACTTTAATTTTACAATTTTATTTATGGCATAATAAAAATTGTTAGTGGGAATCCTATTATGTTAGATAAGTTCCTTCTCTGACAAATTGACTAAGCATCCCTCCTCTAAAAAAAGTGTGACACATTTTTGTTTGATGCAGGAAAAGAAGTCAAACTTTTGGAGAACATAATTTTTTATCCGTAGTTTCGTTTGAGCCTATATTCCTACTAAAATGATCATCTCAAAAATTTCAATGCAACTAAAATCTATGCTTATTGTTATAGGACATTTTTGAAATTTTTCAAAGGCTATACATGACCATCTGAGGGTTTGAAATTACAGTTTAATATTATTTTCAAAAAAAATTAAAATTTATAAATTATACATTTTTGTAACTAGACTTGAACATTAGTTGATATTCATCTGATATGTTGATTTTAGTGTTTAGTTTATTTTTGGATATTTTTAGAGTTGCACGTTCTTCCATGCAAAACTTACTAAAAATAGTAGATACTAAAAATAGCAAGTCGAGTATTATTTATTTTTAGAGTTCCAAATTTTGCTTGTCAACTTCAATTCTGAGTTGAGGCTTATTTATGCATGGTTTGTAATTATTTGAATTATATAATACAAATAAATAAGGTTATTATTTCTGAAGCTTTGCCTATTGGTAATTTTATTGTCTTGATAGTATTTGGGTTCATTATTTGGTATCAAAGTAAGTTTGAATCTTGGATGTGTAGGAGATGGTGAAAGGATGAAGAGGAATCACTTAGATTTAAAATTGATAATTTAAGATCTGTAGAGGCAACTAGAATAATTAACCAAGATCATTGTGAATCAAAGATAAAGGAGAGTAGTAGATGATGTCGAGGATGACACAAATCATGAAGGGGAAATTTTGTAAGAGGAGAAATAATAACAACCATGATCAATGGAAGAGAGAATGGTTAAAGCTTTAGAAGGAACAAAGGAATCAAAGTTGACATTCAAGATTATGGAAGAAGTTTAAAACCAGAAGATTTGATAGATTGGATGAACACCATGGAGAATTTTTTAGAATGGAGAATTATAAGATAATACAAAAAGGTAAAGTTTACATGCATGAAACTAAAGATTCATGCAATGATTTGGTGAGATTACTTGTAGAAATAAAGATAGAAAAAGGTAAATAGAATATCAACTCATGAAAAAAGATGGAGAAGAAGCCAAGAGAGGAATTTCTTCCTATGGATTATGAAAAAACCTAATATAGATGTCAAGTGTATACATATGAATTTTACAATCTTTTCATATAATTAGATCATGATGAAGCAAAAGAATAGATGGTCTTAAGGTATGTGTTAACCAAATGACTTCTAGTGAAATGAGGTCAACCCCTATCAATTTAAACTTTTTAAGAAGGTTTACATACATCCTATGGGGTCTCATATTGTCCTATATACCTTACTTGCTCTTGTCCTAGTCTTTACCTAAGTTCATTTTCCTTGAAATGGCCTAGTCAAACTTGGGTCAAACTTAGTCAAAAGTCCATTTGTGTTTGATTTGTCTTAATATGGCATTTATCATGTTTCAGTGTGATCGCAAGTCATAAACTAGTCATTTATTGAGTCTCATGTGAAAAAATGGGTCTTTTGGCCACCTTTTGGCCTATTAAATGGCTTGTACTTACTCTTGTACCATAAAATTTGACACCAAGGTTAGTTTAAATGTGGGTCATGTCAAAATCATGTTAGTGGATAGTTATAATTTAGGTTCATTAGGTAAGAAGTATTTTCCCTAAAAAATAGGCCTTTTTCAACACTTATACGGACTTTTTAGGCTCCTTTACAGAAAAAAATGCGGTGGAGTTACTCTACACCTCCCTACAGGTCATATCCACTTTTTTTTTCATATTTTGCATAAAAAATTGCATTTAAAACTCATTTCTCTTCTTTCTCCATTGGAAAGCTAGGTAAAGGCAAGTTCAAACACTCACCATGAGAGCTATAGGTGGAGTTAAGGAAAATTCTTCTAACTATAATAATAACTCTCAAATTGGTGGCTTTTCCTTCATGAACAATCATTTACACTCTAGGCAGCTTTTTATGGAATTGCATCCAAGAGGGGCATGGTTGTGGATCTATTTCTTATTTTAATACTTCTAGGGATTGTGTGAGTTTTATGAGGTATTTTCAGGTGTGAATGAGGTCATCTCCATGTTTATTCAACCATCCAACACTTCTCTTTCAATGCCACTTGAAGGAGAGTTCAAATTGTGCTTATTTTCCAAGTTAACAGTCATGTATGAGAAATTTGAGTTTTAAAACATGGGAGGAGATATATGATGTGTTAAATCATCTTGGATTCATGTCTACAAGGTTATTTCATCAAATTTCCATGGTGAGGTATCAAACTAGCAACTCTTTCAAGGCTAAAATTGCCTAGTTTCCTTGCTCACTGTCTTGTCCATAGAATGCTAGCAGTCACCTTGTCCAGGAGGATTTTATGAAGGTATGAGTGTTGTAAATGCATGATATAACTCATGTTTGAAACTTATAATATCCAATTATCCTTGATTTCATGCCATGAATCTAATTTTTTATGCTAAGATGAAGTTTCCACTTCAAAAGATGACTTGATTGTTTTGCATTAATAGTCCCTAAAATGGCCAAACAAGGATCTAAAGGGTTATTTAGAATAGAATATGTAATGATAAAATATATTTAAATGATCATTTTTTGGTCCATATAAAATCCCTATATACATAATACACTCATTCCAAGTTTGAGGGCAAATGGAGGAGTGGAGATGGAGTTTGAACAAACTCAAGAGTGGTCAAAACTCACTAATTTCAAACAATGATGTCTATAGGAAAATGTCAAAAGGTGATCTTGTACTCCATTTTAAAATTATTAGATCATGATACTAATTTTAAACCATCGTAAACATCTTAAATGGAAAATATTGAGCTAGATGACAAAGGAAAAGGCAAATTTTGATAGTTGAACTCATTAATGTACCCTCCCCTATCCATACAGGGCTAGAAACACCCACCTACAATAGGCTTGGTAAGATATTGTTTAAAATAGGGCATTGAATGATATAGATTGAAGGTTTGGGGTGATTATATATAATTTTATAGTACTAGGTTTAAAGGTGAATTTTGTCCTTTCCAATCACATAGCCAAGAAGGTCTCACAAACAACCTACAGGCAACCCTAAGCCTAAAAACACAGTCAAACTGGTAGTGAGGTGAATGTTTAAATTTTAGACCTTATTTGGAATACTTCAAGTTATATAAGTGAAACATGAGGTAAATTAAACTTAAATTAAATTAATTAAACATAATAAACTACCTCTAATGCCTTAAAAATGGCCAAAGCACCTTAAAATAGGGGTAGATAGTGAGCAAATAGTGACTGTCATAGTCAAGCATGGAAAGGAGGATCCAAAGCATGAAATAGGTCTATTTTAAAGATTATAAGGTAAAAAATGTATTATTATATCTTAATGACTTGATGAAACATATATATTAGGTTTAAATCCATTAAACAATCTTTAATTGTACCTACAGGCCATAGACATCATAAAACACAGTCATGGACAGTGAGGTAAAAGATATAAGGTTTGGACCTTGGTTTGAGTCCTTGAAGTTGATGAAATTGATATAGGTGATATGAGTTTTTAATGACATAAAGTATCTCATTTGAAACTTCTTCAACATTATCAAATATTTATTCCAAACCCCAAGCATGCCTACAGGCCTATGACAATCAGGCAAGGTGTTCTAGGTCAATGGACCAAAGCATGGAGTTAATGTTATTTGAAGGATTTATAGGATATAAAAATAATTATGAAATCCTAATTACTTAGGATAAATTAAAATAATGTCCTTAAGTTATCAAAACAATATCAAATCATGACCTACAACATGGCTTAAGGGGATGTCTTAGTCCTTAAGGGTAAAGGCCTAATTTGGGAAACAAGGGGTGAATTAGTGAAAAAGTAATGCCTTTGATTATAAAAATGTAATTTCATCACCTTAATAGTATTTTTAACATAATAAATTATTTTTTTATGGTGTTTAAAATCCCAAAATATCTCAAGAACACCTACAGCCAAGTATAACACAAGGGTTTCCATGGCATAGAAGGTGTTTTGAGGTGAAAATAGACTATGGAATTATTTTAATATAATATTTAAGTCACATATATTTCCTTAAATTCCATTAAAAATCTAAACTATCCTCCATATTTTCCAAGTACATCATATACCCTACCTACTCTCAAACCCTGCCTAGTCAAAAGTCTGCCTAGGAAAAATGGAGAGTTAGAGGACCAAATAGAGGATTTGGGTGATAAAATTTGGTATAGAGTACAATTAGGACCTATATAACATTATAAAATAATAAAAATTTATGATAAAATTTTTTAAACACTCAATATTTTGTCTCAAATTAGGGGTTATTTTAGTGTGCATGGAGGTGCCAATTTTGAGAAAAGTGATGAAATAATAAACCATAAAGATATAAAATCCCAAGTGATGATAGTATAATATATATGTGACATCAATAAAACTATTAAACCTTAACATAATGTCTTTAAGCATACAAGTTTTTCCAACCAAGGAGGTTTGCATGTATACCTAGTGGGAATCCTTAGGTCTAAAGGCTCAACTGAGGTTCATATACATTTTTGAAATTTTAAATGTCTTAAAATTGGTTATAAAATTTTTTTATTAGTATACCCAATGTTTTTTATCCATAAGGAGTCAAATGAAGCCATTTTAGTGTCAGGTTGGGTCTCAAATGACATCCAAGCCTATTGGCAAGGCCTAGGCCTAGTGGCAAACAAGGGTAAGTTTTTATTTTTTGATATTGAGGAGATAATAAAATGATTATAACATGTTTTTTTGGTTAATATACAGGTTTATAAGACATTTTTTTCAAATAAATTCATCAAAAGGCCAATTCTTAGTTTTGAGGCTCCCAAACCCTCACAAAATGCACTAAATGGCACGAATGGTCATCTTGGAATGCTCAAATATTTCATGAGAATTTGAGTGGGACCTGGATCATTTCAAGGAATTTTCATGGGGTCATTAATAATATATAAGTTCCATTTGTAAATAATTTCAATGTCAGACCTTTATGAACAAAGGTTAAGAAGGTTGGTCACTTTAAAACCCTAATTAAACCATGTTTGAGACCTATAGATGAAAATGAGTCTAAAAGTACCATAAAATGGAGTAATTTGAACCTTATTTATGAATAAAAGTTTTTTAAAACTCAAATTTTATCACATCCATGGCCTTGGTTTGTATAGAACTGTAATAAAAAGAGGAAAACATGGCTTATTTTGACAATTTTTTATGTTGTTCAAGCATGGTGAACTTCCAAAAGATGAAATAAATTTTTGAGGGAATATTATGAATTTTTATAACTATATATGGTAATTATATAAATTTAATAATCTTATAAGTGTGCTTTCCAACTCTTTCTTTTCGGCCAGTCTAGTAAGCCAACTAGTGAGGACTTAGAGAAAATGGTAAATATTCATTGGGAGAGAATTTTAAGGACATTTTATTGTAAATAATTCCATTTAACCTCCTTAAAATTTTAATTTATCCTATTTATGGATCATATTGTAGAGATGAAGATTTTTTATATGCCAAGTGTGAAGGGTGAAGGGAAAGGGGTTATTTTGAGACTGCCAAGTGTGATCATGCATGGCCAAGATGATAGGAAGGGTCAAGAGCCTCCAAAATGCATGTGAGGGATTATTATTAACCCATCCTGTTTAGATTCATCATCAAATTTTAACAGGTTTAGAGTTTTTATAGTTTTCAAAGGCTAATTATAAGGGGTAGTTTTCTATGCATAGAAAAGGAGTTTTGTGAACATTTGCAGGTCTGGGATTATTAAAGATGACATTTAGAGATATTGACAAGATATGTCTCATCCCATCCTTATATATCATTCATATTTAACTGATCTTCACTTAGTGACACATGTCCTTGTGCCTCTTTAACTTCTCCTTCCAAGTTCTATAAATTGGGGCTTCTTGGCCATTGTTTATATCTCTCTACTGGGTATGGTGAATCCCTAAAAAAATTATGCCTTGAGTCAATAAATAAATTTAATTTACCTCATTCTAAGGATTCACTAATTTTACATGATAGTTTTTATTCTTGTGCAAGTGTGATGTCTATTTTTACCTTCACATGTACTTTTACTAGTACCTAATGTGTTATGATCTTTTTCTTGCATGCCAACAACAAGTGTTAAGTGAGGTTGAATGTATAGTGAATATATCATCCAATAGAGTGTCCTAAGGATTCCTAACCTATGCTATCTCCTAGACCCCATGTTGGATCATTGATATGTGTGTGTGTGTGTGTGTGTGTGTGTGTGTGTGTGTGTGTGTGTGTGTGTGTGTGTGTGTGTGTGTGTGTGTGTGTGTGTGTGTGTGTGTGTGTGAGAGAGAGAGAGAGAGAGAGAGTTGATTGAGTGAAGTGTATATGTAACTTGTTCTTGGTTCCAAGTGCATATAAAAGGTATGAGTAGAGAAAAAAACTTTGGTGTATCACCCCCATAGAGTAGGTTTAATTTTATTCATTCTCTATCCCTTTCCATCCCCAAGTTTAGTAGAAGGATTTGAGCTCATTGATACATCAAGGGGAGTTATCCCCTAATCTAGAGATCCACCTCCTAATAGGGATACCCACAGCCCTAAGGTGGTTTCATTGTTTCAATTGAATGAGGAGAAGCTTGTCCCATCTCCTCATTAGGTGTATGTTCAAGTGAAAAAAAAATTTGGCACCCCTGGTGGGACAATTTATCCAAGGAGTTGAATAATTTTTAATTTGTTCTTCAACCAATCAGCCTTTTGAAGGCATTTCAATCAACACCAATGGTGAATATAAGTTGAATCAACTAGTTAAGTAGCCCTAGTGCATCAAGAAATCATATTTGGTATGTATAATCACATTGTTGAGAAGTATGGACCTTGTGTTCCTTCATATAGTTTTGATCAAGCTCATGTTGTTCATGGAATCCCCTCAAGCAGCTCTCCTAATTGTCCTTCTCCTAGTCAATCCAAGAGTGTTAGGGAGATAATGTTGGAGTTTGAGAATCAAATGCTAGAGGTAGATAGGTTAAATGAGAAAAATAGATATCAACAAGAGATTATGTACAAGGGGGAGTGATTGTTTAGGCAATCTCAATCCATGTAATCCATGAAGGAGAAACTAATAAGATGGAGACATCAATCCACCCAAGGCATTCAGCCTTCTACATTTTCTTCCATCTCAAGAGAGCCTTCTCATATACAAAATAAACCCTCCCCTTGTACACCATATTATTTTTATCAAAGATTAATTGCTCACCAAAATAAAATGAACCAGCCTTCTAACCCATCTAATACATCTTCTCTTATGTCAAAATAAACTACCTTTTCTATTAATCCTTTGCACTTAGCAATCCAATACCAAAAGATATTGGATTAGCCTTCTATGGAAACAAAATACTAAAAGTTCTTAGTTTGTGAACCCTCATTTGAAGAAATCCATCCCATTTCCTTTGGAAACCAACACATTCATCTTCAAATAACTCCTCCTATGCATGTGCAAACTCTTCCTAGTCTCCCTCAACCTCCTCAGGCCCTTCAATCTAATATCAAGATTCCAAGTTGGAGAAATGTCTATAATGAACCAGTTCAAGACCTTGACAAAGTGAATGAAGTTTTTGCCTATCATCAAGAGGAGACACATGATGTCAAGATTCCAAGTTGGAGGAGTGCTCATCATGAATTAGCCCAAAATTTTGAAGAAGAAAAGATAAAATAAGACATACCTATTAGTTTCACACATTGGAAAGATGTCATTAAAATGCAAACACAACCTAAAGAGGAGAGGAATGAATAGATTGATGAGACTCTTATAGATATAAATGTTATTTTGGTAAGTCATTCTCCTACTCCTCAATCTGAAATGTGTTCAAATGATTAAATTTTTCCAAGCTTTGATATATTGATTGCAAGATGGAAAGAAGAGCATGAAATGTCCCATTATCTTTCAACCTAGTTAAGGATGTTTCTTTCCTCCCCACCCTCTCCTTGGAGAAAGGAGAAAATGTCTTGTGTGAAGTTGAAGATGAAGTTATAAAATTCAAGGGTGGAGAAGATAATAGGACTGGAAAGGAGGCAATAGGTATATAACCTTGTAGACATGATGAGGTTTCATTATCTCTACTTGATGAACTTCCTTTTGGTCATGATGAAGATAGTGAACACTCCATAGTAGGTGATGATGAAGAATGAAAACATGGTGAGCTCTCTTCCTTTTTATTTGATGTATTTTCATTGTTCCTTGATGAATATAGTGACCAAGCCATGCGACATGACTTGGATGAATTTCAAGAACATGATGTTGAGTAGCTAGAGACTCTTAATTTTTAATAAGTAGAAGAATCAGATTGGTTTGATATAAGTATTGAATAAGGAGACCTTAAGCAAGAAAATGATGATTTTTGGGTTGAACTAGAAAAAAATTCCTTAGTTAAATTATTACACCAACCACCCTCCCTCAAGAGAGTTATGATGAAGCAAGATACCAGTTTGAAAAGCTTCTCCAAGAGATAGAAAAGGATGAGTTGGTCCATGATGCATACCAAGAGAACAATGAGCCAAATGAGCCATATAATGATGATATTGTAGCCATGGATACACTAATGGACTACATCAACATGAAGGACCAGCATGAAACATGTCTCAAAGAGAAATATGAATACATGGATGTTGAAGACATGTTTGAACCTAATGCATTGGAATACATGCCAATCAAGATGGCAAACAAGAAGGGTAAGCCACCAAGTTTTCACTCCAAAAAATTACTTGGTTACCACCATGATATTTCTTGTCATGAAGGAGACATAATAAGTTTTCCATTTGATCTAGGAGGGGAAAATATGTATCAGGTCAAATATACATATTATTTTGCTTTTAGTTGTATTGTGTTTTCCCCTAAGTGCTTAGTAGCACAAGTGTGTTTGCTTTGGTCTTTGTTGTGTGTTGTTTTTTCCCTTAATTTATTTTAGGTATAATTATTTTCTTTTTTGTCTCTTCAAGGTCTACTCTTGATGTTTTCCTAGTGTATTCTGACTCCCTTTCCCAATGGATACGATAAGGCTACTAGTCCTTAACATAGACAAGCGTGTTATCCCTAGGAGTTACCAAATTATTGACCAAATTTGACTTCCATTCAAATGAGGTTAACACATATCATTTTAAAATTTTGAATAAGGTTTAAATACATCCTATGGGGTCTCATATTGTCCTATATACCTTACTTAGTCTTGTCCTAGTCTTTGCCTAAGTTTATTTTCCTTGAAATGGCCCAGTCAAACCTAGTCAAACTTGGGTCAAACCTTGGTAAAACTTATTAAAAGTTCCATTTGTGTCTAATTTTACCTAATATTTCATTTATCATGTTTAAATGTGACCACAAGTCATAAACTAGTCATTTATTGAGTTTCATGTGGAAAAGGGCTCTTTTGACCACCTTTTGGCCTATTAAATGACTTGTACTTATTTTTATGCCATTAAATTTGACACAAAGATTATTTTAAATTTTTTTAATTTTATTATAATTTCATTTAATATTTATAAGTCAATTTCAGCAGGAAAGAAGCAATTTTCCCTAAAAAATAGCCCTTTTTCAACACTTATATGGACTTCTCAAGATCCGTTGCAGTAAAAAACATGGTGGAGTGACTCTTCACCTCCCTAAAGGTCATAAAAATGTTTTTTTTTTTTTTTTCATATTTTTCACAAAAAAATTCATCTTAAACTCATTTTTCTTCTTTCTCCATTGACAAGATAAGGAAGGGCAAGTTTAAACACTCACCATGAGAGCTAAAGGTGGAGTTAATAAAAACATTTATATAGGTGGATATCACTCTGAGTTAAATTCACATATATACAAATAAATAAAATTTTTGGCTTCTCCTTCATGAACAATCATTTACACTCTAGGCAACTTTTTATGGAATTGCATCCAAGAGGGGTATGGTTGTGCATCTGTTTCTTATTTTCATAGTTCAAGGGAGATGTGTGAGTTTTATTATGTGTTTTCAGGTGTTAATTAGGTCCTCTCCATGTTTATTCAACCATTAAACACTTCTCTTTCAATGTCACTTGAAGGAGAGTTCAAATTATGCTTGTTTTTCCAAGTTGACAGTCATGTATGAGAAATCTAAGTTTTACAACATGGGAGGAGATCTATGAGGTGTTAAATCATCTTGGATTCATGTCTAAAAGGTTATTTCATTAAATTTCCATGGTGAATTATCAAACTAACAACTCCTTCAAGGCTTAAAATTGCCTAGTTTCCTTGCTCACTACCTTGTCCACAGAATGCTAGCAAGCACCTTCTTTAGGATGATTGTACAAAGGTATGAGTGTTTTAAATTCATTAAATAACTCATGTTTGACACATATCATATCCAAGTATCCTTTATTTCATGCCATTAAGCTAAGATGTTATGCCAAGAAGAAGTTTCCACTTCAAAAGATGACTTGATTGTTTTGGGTTAATAGGCCCTAAAAAGGCCAAATACAGATCCAGAGGGTTCTTTAAAATATCATATATAATGATCAAAGAGATTTTAATTCTCATTTTTTGGTCCATGTAATATCCCTATATACATACTACACTCATGCCAAGTTTGAGGGCAAAGTGAGGAGTGGAGATGGAGTTTGAACAAGCTCAAGAGTGGTCAAAAATCATTGATTTCAAATAGTGATGTCTACAAAAAAATGTCAAAAGGTGATCTTGTGCTTCATTTTAAAAGTGGTAGATCATGATACTAATTTAAAACCACCCTAAATATCTTAAATGGAAAATATTGAGCTAGATGACAAAGGAAAAGGTAAATTTTGATATTTGAACTCCTTAATGTACCCTCCCCTATCCATACAGGGCTGGAAACACCCACCTATAGCAGGCTTGGAAGGATCTTGATTCAAATAGGGAATTGAATGATATATATTAAATTTTTGGGGTGAGTATAGACACTTTGGGAGTACTAGGCTTAAATGTGAAGTTGGTCCTTTGCAATCACATGGCCAAGAATGTTTCACAAACAACCTACAGGCAGCCCTAAGCCTAGAAATATAGTCAAACTAGTAGTGAGGTGAATATTTGAGTTTTAGACCTCATTTGGAGTCATTCAAGTGATATAATTGAAACATGAGGTAAATTAAAATTAAATAAACTCAAGGAAACCTAATACACTACCTCTAAGGCCTTAAAAATGGCCAAAACACCTTAAAATAGGGGTAGACTATGAATAAATGATGACTATCATAGTCAAGCATCAAATGGAGGATCCAAAGCATGGAATAGGGATGTTTAAAGATTAAAAGGTAAAAAAATTATGATTATATCTTAATTACTTGATTTAACATATAAAGTATTTATAAATCCATTAAACAATCTTTAATTGCACCTATAAGCGCTAGACATCACAAAACATAGTCATGGACAGTGAGATAAAAAATATAAGGTTTGGACCTTGGTTTGAGTATTTATTGAAGTTGATTCAATTGATATAGGTGATATGAGTTTGTAATTACCTAAAGGATCTCATTGGAAAATTCTTCAACATGATCAAATATTTATTCCAAACCCCAAGCATGCCTATAGGCTTGTGATAGTCAGGCAGGGTGTTCTAGGTCAATGGACCACAGCATGGAGTTAATGTGATTTAGAGGGTTTCTAGGATATAAAAAGCATGAGGACGTCATAATTACTTATTATAAATTAAAATAATGTCCTTAATTCATCAAAACAAGATGAAATCATGACCTATAACATGGTTTAAGGGGTTGTCTCAGTCCTTAGTTATACGCAGAGTTAACATTAGTTTTACTTCCAAGGAGTGAGATAAAATAAACATTATTCTCTAAAATACTCAAAGCAGAAGCTCTGATACCAGATGCAAAAACCCAAAAATATTTAGGAATTATTAATAGAGTACATAATGGAACCACATGTAGAACCCACTATACCACTCTACCATGCACAATGTAGTCAACATGATCTAGCACTAGATTCATAAATAACCCATAATCAGATTGGGTTGATGAGATACTTATGCCAGGATGACCCTTGATAAAGGATTCCATAGATAATGGGGTTTCCTAATGGATGGTACATTATTTGATGGGTATTAGTGTGTGAGTCCATGATAATATCCATTGAATGTTTAAAAGGCACTCAGTTTCCCCATCGAATCACCTAGGGATCATAAACCTAATATAAGCATCAGATAACCCTATACAGTTATGATTTGGTAAATCATTAAGAAAGGAGATTCGATGAAGCCTTAGATAACCATCACCTGGTTACTTACCTAGGGTGAAATTTAACATAACAACTAATCATCTTACTAGCTATTATTAATGATATCATCCTAATAAAGGAATGTATTGTAATAGGTATAATAGGTCTCAAAGGTGAACCAAATGCACCAATAAGCCAAGATTTGGAGTATACTATGCTTACAATATTGCCATGGTTATTAGGTAGCCACATACATACAGCCATCATTAATGTTTAACATTCACCAAGTAAAAGTGTTTATCCTAAAAAGGTCATCACATCCTTTATCCATCCTATTATATAACCAAGGACATGTGCTTACAGGGTTATTACTTGATTTAGGATAATAACTAATTACCATGATAATCCCACATCAATATTTTTATCCAATTGGATTTATGTTCATAAATCCCTAACGATAGTGTTCTCACACTAGAAGTTCATTCTAACTCCTTAAATTAAGGATAATGAGTGATTTAACCAAAAGAGAAATGAGTTATTTGAGTCACAATCAGCCATTTGGATATTTACAATAATATAAGTTAGATAAGTTATGGACTATATTAGTGAATAATTCATTACCACACAACACATTTCTTCAACATGGCCAATCATGCAATCCAAGGAGCAATGCAACAAAATTAGGATTGCACTGAGCATTAGACCATCAACCCATAATCACACTAATAATTATAAATCAAGATTGATCTCATGTAATTAAAATTAAGAATAATCTATTTAGTATCTTGTCGATTGACCAAGGCTTCATGCTTACACTACCCATAAGATATATTCATAACCATTTTTCATGGATGAATCCACAACCCTATATGATAATAATGATTGTTTCATTACTTTGCCAACTTGCTAACATTTGGCATAATTCTATAAAAATTTAATACATTTGAATTATCATTCCTAATTAGTAAAGGTATATCATGAGATAAGGACAACATTTAAGTTATATTCATAGGCTAATGAGGAGACATAAACTACTGAAAATAGCTTCATAAAACAAGTTCCCACAAGGTCATATCCTAGGGCATTTACAATATAAATTTCTAGCACATATTATCATGATGTGGCCATCATAAGAACATGTATGTATACATATATGAAAATAATATACACAATTTATTAACCAATAAGTGTTCACAATATTAAAGATGTCAACTTATATGTTTATATAACAGGAATGCTTCAAGCACCTTCCAACTAAACAAAAAATGAAGTGAAAAACATAATCTTCACACATACATAAATAAATAGCTGAGGGAAGTTGGATAACATTGACACATATGTGTGAATATTCTTGTCATGGCTAATATAACCTTCATTACCAATCCACATGGGAAACTTTCCTCAACAAGGGAATTTTAATAAATAAAATTTAACCATGCTCAATGGAAATTACTCAATGTACAACTGCAATGTTACCTTATAATCATTAATTTAAGGATGTTGATTATAATTACAAAATGAATACTAAAAAATACCACATGTACTTAAAATTAATAAAGAATGTCATTAATTATAAAATTACATGAATAGGGTTGATACAATATCCCAAAAAATCCTCATAGGTTAGTAGTTTTAACTTGTGAATATAAATACAAGTCCGAAGGCATAAGCACAAGGAACTCATTATGCTACCAAACAAGTACTATGTTTGAATCAAGCATTCAATAAAATATATGCCAACAATAATGATTTAGCATTAAAATAATCTAAACCAATAACTTTATCACCCCCACATCCTCCATGGGTTAACAATGGCATTCACGACGTTCAATAAGCAATTGGTAAATAGGGAACCAAACAAACAAGGGAAGATCCAACTAAATGAAAACCCCTACATTGAAAGGGTGGAAATAGATGTGTCAGCTTAAGCTAGTAATGTGTTCCTCATTCATAGAAAATATTCTAAGAATCAAATTCTATTTCAATAAAACAAGTTCTGTAAGGGAAAAAACTAAGCTAATTTAATTTCACACAAAGGAAGTAATAAACCCAAAATTATTTACCGGTGTAATAATATTTTTGCAATAGAGAAATCAAAAATGAAACCTTATATGAACTTTGAAAAACAAGGTAATCCATAGCCATGTAATTCCTATGAGACAATATCAACCATGCTCATAACAAGTAGTAATATAATCTATAATAATGATTATTAGTATCCAATTTATTCAACAATAATGATTGGTACAATAATTGTTGTTACAGTAATGATTGGTACAATAATATATTCTGTTATTTTAACAAATGCATTTCCTCAATGATTGGTACCATCCAATTTAAAATAATGTAATGGAATACATATGGAAGCTCAATTACATCCTACTTAAACATAAAATTTCAAATAGTTCCATCCATCATTAAGGATAGGTAGTGCCAAAAATAGAATATATATGAGTAAAGCTAATATCCATCGACTACTTGTCTTTACAAGAATAACCTTTCACATAAATATTTCTTAAATTAAATCTAAATGTAAGCATCACTAGTGAGAGTACAACAATGATAACTTCAACATTTCTTCAATTAATCAATGCTATCTTATCTTACAAAAGTGTAACTAAGTGGTAGTATACTAGTTTTCCTCTTTTCTTTATTGCATACTAACCACACAACCATAACCACTTCAAGACTAACAAGCACCATACCAATAGGTAATAATTATGCATTAAAAACCACATAAACATGTATGGATGCATAATATGTTAATTAACTCAAGATATGCATTCCTAAAATTAAACTTTCATAGTTTGTCAAATCTTGTCATACAAAAATAAATTCATTTCAAAATGTATGCCTAAAAATTACTATTTTCACTACAAGTGGTAGCTTAGGCCAACATGATTACCATATCAATAGAAGGTGTTAATCAATAATTCACACTTTGTTAAAAGTTACACTTATGTTTATTCAAGTATGTAAGGTGGGTCAAGTATAAGATATTTTTCCACCATATTTAATACCCAAGGAGAATATCAAAAGTGATATTCCCATCATAGTTGTTTAACTAATAGTGGGGTTTTCATTCTAGGGCAATGTTAAATATTGGGAGAAAACCCAGCTTGCCTTCAACAAAATGAAAACATACTCATTTTTATTTTTTTATAATATGACCTTAAGCATTAGAAACAAAGGATAAAAATTTAATTCCACCAAATCAATTATAGAACACTCTATTAATATTTAACATACATAAATTTATAGCCATTAATCATAAAAATTACCAAACCTTACCCAAAGTCATACCATATCTTTTGTAAAGCAAATTAATTAACATTTTTCATATGAAATCTTCAGATTTACCCCTGGAATTAAGTTTCACACAACATTCAATTTTGCATTAGAGAGAGACACGGATAAAAATTATGAATTTCTTCCCACATTTGATTCACGTAAAGGAGCAGACATAACTTAAAAATACATTTACTATTTCTTTCCAAACTCGTGAATATGGCAAGTTTCATGTGGGTCAATGATTAGGGGAGGATACAATGTTTCATTTATTTTTAATTTCTTTCCACATAGCATACAATGAAAATCCTCCTCTTAAGTAAAATTCAATATCAATATACCCATTCACTTTCAAATATAATCTGCTTTAGACAACTGCCACGCAATAAAGGTCAATACGCCCTTTCAAAAACACTAAGAATCATGGCTTAGATGTTAACAAAATAATTTTAAAGTACTTAGGCTAATGCATTAAGATTAATAAAAACATCGGTCTCTTTATGCATATGCCCACACACTCGCAACTCAAACATTCATCACAAAAGTTCTCTTAAACAAATATACATTTATTATATATATATATATATATATATATATATATATATATATATATATATATGTTGCTTGGCCATATATAGAGAGAGAGTTTTGTTCGAATTAGAAGAGATTTGGTCTAATTTTGTTCGAGATATCCACATAATGTTGGACCTCAACAAAATGGTTATACATTGGTGCCAATTGGTGAGGTCATGACATAGATATATTTATATCTTTCTCTTCAACATCTTCCATGTCAAAATAAAAAAATCATAACAAAATTCCTCAACATTTATGGGTCATGATCCCAAAAATCTCATAATGTTGTGAATTTGGAACACTAGCCAATGGTAAATAAGAGGAAATATTATTATGGACAAGGAATGGAAGAATAAATACTTATCCATAATTAAAAAATGGATCAATAAATAAAAAAATATGGAAACTCAAAATGAAGATCAACCAACGATCTTAGGCAATATATTAAATCCCTATGATATAATTTTATAAATGAAGGCCGTATCTTGGAATACATGAGTACTCATTTTACTGAGTAAACATTATTTTATAAATAATATTGTGAATTTATAAGGAGTATACATGTTTATTTTCGAAATAAATATGCAAATAATGAACACAAAATATAGATGAAATTCTATAATGGATCTAGGATAACTAAGACAAACTCAATATTTTTACCCAAATTTTCATGCATACCTATATAACCTTAAATATAATGATAAAAATATGTCAAGGTAGAGTGATTATAAAATATGTTAAATGAATATGTGAGGAGATCTAATGTGGCCTTCCTCATAGGAATATTAAAATCACTATACAATGAACTAACCTTCACCCATATCCTCTACCTTCTCATATGTATACGTAAGTAGGTTTAAGCTTCTAATTGAATACTTATCTTTTATTGAATCTTATAAAATTAGAAAAACCTTATTTGAAGATAATGACTAAAAATATATTATTATTTATAAATAAAATATAAATAATTTTTATAATTAATATGTGGATAATAATGCGCACATAAATGTGTGATCATCTACAAGAATAATTTTTAAAATGAATCATAGATAATACAAGAGTGTATGTCATAGTATACACTAATATGGCCCCCGAAGATGTTATATATAAATTTAAAGGACAAATTAAGTCACAATAACTTTAGAAATCTTAGAAAATATATTGTGCATTGGATTGTATACATCAACACTCCACTTAAGATAAACTTATATAAACTGAGAAAGCGAATCCATCCTTTGATGTAAGTCCTATAAACTAGGTCATGTTAGGTAAGCATGAATAATAAGTATAAGAAAATAACTATGAGAATAAATAAGTTTGTTTATGATTATTTGTAAACTATACTTCAAAAAATCTCCAATATCAAAGTGTATCACAATGGCTGTAAAAAATTGACATACCATAGATGTCAATGTCTAAATGTCAATGAATATAAAATAGTACTAAGGTCCTTATGGACACTGTTCTACCATGCCAGAATACAAGGGTTCAAAGAAAATATAATTACCAAGTAAAGAAATAAATTGTGTTAAATATATAGATCTGTATGAAACTATATCAAGTCAAACATAAACAACACACTTCAGCATGTAAGCAATATATTCTCAATGATCAAGGTAGGAGTGGAATAAATATACTTCTCAAGATTATAAGTGTTATCTAGATTTTCAAGAATCATTGACCTAAGTATAACCATCCTCAATATGAATCACAATAAACTAATGTGCCATTGTGTATAAAATATATGTAGACAAACCAAACAGTAATTATAAAATTAACACACACACACACACAGAGATTTGACTATATCATTGTAAACAATAACTTTTTAGGTTGATAAATACATATTTTCATAATGCATCATAAATGGTCAAAACCTATGTGAACAAAAAAATTCTGCTTTAAAAATGATGCATTTTTAATGTTTAAGACTAATGTTCAAAATGTGTTAGTTTCTATCTAAAGATCTCAAAACCTTATTTTGTTAAAAAAAAGTTCAACAAAAAATGAATGTTCCAACTCTAAATAAATGAGTTTAAAATTTGAGTGGCCTATGTGGATGCTAAGGTGATAAGAAATACATAATGTGCCCAAGGTCTAACTAACTTGGACCGGGAGGATGGTCATAGAACTACAGAACACATAAGAGACCCAAATTACCAAATTATTCTTAAAAATCTATGATTTATATTACAAATATTAACTCATTATTTATAATATTACACCTAAATAAATAATTCTCGTATAACTAAAAAACAAATATAAAATATGCTTAAAAGTATCTAATACAATTTAATAATAAATAGTAAGAATAATTCATTAGAAATATGTTACTAACAGGGATTATTCATGTAATAAGTAAAACCTAGAAATGGAATCCCTAGATGTATTGAGAACTATGACCTTAATTAGTTACGATTTCATGCAAAAGTGAGTAATATTTAACCTAACCATCAGTTTAAGTCATCAAGGGAATGAAAGAGAAGAACATAATATTAAAGACTACCATACAACATAGAGAGTAATTTCTCTCTCCACATGAGTATGAGTATGTGTGTGTATATATATATATATATATATATATATATATATATATAGAATACAAATAAGATAATTTGATGTATAAAATGTATGGATTTAAACTATTTTGATGAAATAAAAACCTTTGCATTCAATTTAAATCATTGTTAATAATTTAAGTTTATGCATCATTCAACATTTTTAATCAAATATAGATTTAAAATAACTAATAAAAAATTAAATTATAAAATAATTTAATATAATTGATTGAAGTTAAATGTTTATTATGTTCTACTAAAGATTTTATTTAATTGCATGAAAGAATAAAGTAAAATTTAGACATGTGTATATGGAAAAATAGACTAGATATTTTTCTTAACTCATTCCTAAATAACATATAAGATGTTTTTATGATCTTTAATTTATATCTTTCACTTAACATAAATGTGTTCTTTTATGGAGATATAAACAAGTAGAAATAACATGGTGACTATAATGAAATATCTTGTTATTTAGTTTATAATTTATAAAATATACTCCACATATATGAAATTTCACTTGCCTCAAATATGTGTTGTATAGTACAAATGACTCTATACGAAACAATGTTCCCAAATTGTTATTAGATTTTTTTAACTCCATCCTCTATTTCATACATTGTAACAAGTAATAGTTAACTTTTTAAGAT
>JARHVA010002205.1:907500-932500 GCA_037957365.1 Torreya grandis
TGTAATTCTATGGCTTCATACTCAAATCGATGACTTTAGAGACTAGGTTCTAAATAAATGGAAAAACATGGGCCAGGTGGATGTGGTGGACATTTTTAAAAAACTACTTCCTAATCTAATTTGATTCATTAGACCATTGTGTGAAAGATTTGGATGGAGGACTGTGGTAAATTGGAAAATCTTTTCAATCTCTTAGGAAATGAAAGCAGAGATTGAATCTACAATGTGACACACTAATGGATATCCCTATATGGATTTCCCTTCCTCAACTACCTATGGATTTCTTGAAGGAAGAGATGATTATTGAAATTGGTTTCACCATTTAGCAACTAATATATATTGACCCAACCACTAAGTCAAAAAGAAGACTATTTGAAGCAAAGATCAATGTTTATATCTAGATAAATAAACTAGTCCTCAGAAGCATCCAACTGAATTCTAAATTTGGAAACTGGACCTAGAATATACAATATATGAGAGGGACAACTGATGTAGGAGCATCTACATACATCTTCATTCAAGACATGGTTAAGTTGGGATTAGTCTTCACTAGGCATGCAAGCTCTAGTCATGTTTGAATTCAAATTCAAATTATTGTATTTTCCCTCCAAAAATGTTGTCTAAGGAGGAGTAATTGTAATTTTTAAAAGTTAAAAGAGTGGAAAAGGTAAAAGTTAGTTAAGAATCCCACGTTAGAAGCTTGTGGAGTAAATCAAGGGAGGTGGTTGAAATCCTCCAACCATAGGGTATTTATTATTAGATAATCTTTCAACATTAGAATGTTGGTTGAGAAAATCTCTCCTATTTGTTGTCTTAGAACCCAAGCTAGCATAGGAGGAGGAGACTCTTTAAAAAAGAGGAAGATATGCATTAATCTCATAAAAGGAGGAGAGGTACGTAGAGGAAAGAGAGAAAGAGAGGATCTCTTACTCAAAGAAAGTCAGGGAGGTGAACCAGGGAATCAAAGCATGGAAAAATGTAAGGGAGAAAGTGGAGATTGCATGTGAAGAAAAGGAGAAGACATAAAGTGTCTAATAAGGATTTGTGAAGCCATTGAACATTGAGCATGGGATATTGTAATGTTTGTATTGTAAGTATTTTGATTGACTAATAATAAAGGTGTTTTGATTCACATGTGTTTTTAAGTAAAAAATAATCCCAAGTATAGAATTCAGGTCTAATTAGTGGTAAACAAATGTACAGGCCTGTGTATTTAGTCATTCAACACATACACAATTCACTGTCAAATGGAGATCAACGTGTAGATGTTTGCATAGAGATAATAATAGAATTAAGATAAGTCTATGAGGTAAGTATATACCTAAAGGAAGAATAAAAATACTTTGGAAACATCTTAGACACCTTAAGACTCCAAAAGTTGACTCTCTGCTTGTAGGTGATAGGGTCATGAATAGGGTGTTTGCACAACATAGTTTGAAGAAGACTTAACTATTGGTTCATTTTTTTAAGCCTAATGAATAATTGGAAACATAGTATGAGGTCATTTAAATCATGTTCCAATTGTAATATGTCAAAAATATTCATTGGAAGTTGAAGTATGGACTTTTGTAAGCTCTTGGCCTGTGTGGAAAGAAAACTAGGGCACGGTTGGAAGAACGAGTATATCTCAAGATTTAACCAATTAAAAATTATTAAATTTTGTGTGTAGATTCGCCTTGGAGTTATGAATCAAATTAAAAAAAAATTATATCTAATGGAACAATGTGGAAAAATATATGGTCAAAATACAGACCTGCAGTTCTAAGACAACTCAGAAAAATGTGTTCTTAGGTACTAAAGAGCACATAACTTTAAAAAGAATGCTCAGAATGATTTGAAATTTAATAGGTATTTGGGTAATAAGGTTATTTATGTGACTAAAATGTTTTTAGGTCTTAAAATTATGTCCATGAAAATATATAAAAGACTATATTTTGTGAAAGAGACTATAAGTGAAAACCTGTTTACTCATTTTGTGAAGGAGAATAGGTGAATATAAAAAAATGGTTTTTGTCCAAAGAAGAGGGAAAATAAATTATTGATTTGATATTTAAAGGCCTAATGGGTATCTGTAAAGGTGCTTAGTTTGGTCAAAATTTTTGTAAAACATTCTGGACAAGGAGGTTTGCACCAAAGGAAGGTGAATTAGAACAAGGGCTAAAGAAGGAAGTACAATTCCATAAAAAGTAACCTCATGAGATTTTCAAGGATGTTTTATAAAGGCATAATGTGTATCCATAAATTTTGTTACATTCATGTTTGAGCTAATGTGAAAAAAAAGATATGGTCAAAAATTAGAGTTTGTAGGGCTACAAGGATCCTAGCCCTGCCTACAAGACTGTTATGGTTTGTAAACAAGGCTACACCAGGTGAAGATCAAGAAAGGTCAAATTAGGTCTATTTTATGGTTTTTGATGCTAGCATAAGTATTGATCTATTAAATTTTTTGTGATTTCTTCTTGGTTGAATTTTTAGATGACACATGCCAAGTGTGGGTTGTAACGGTTGTAAAAATGAAAAGAAAAGTTCATCAAAAGAAAAGAACATAGATTGAAGTGACATGTTGGTAAGGTAACCTGAGGTGTAAACAAGGTGAGGGTTACACCAACAACCTCCATTTTAAATAATGTGATTTTTTGAGACATAAAGGAATTTGTTTCTCAAAAAAGATGACTAATTATGTGACACTAAACAAACATTCAGGATCTAGGAAAGGAAGAAAAGGAATCCTTCTATATAATTCTTCACCTATTTAAAAGCTCAGACTTGAAGTTGTGGATTTGAATAATGAAAAAAATATATTCTCCTATGGCTAATAGATTACATGCTCAATAAAGAAAAATAGCCACAATCAGGAACCACTATGCATTAATCAAAAAATATAGGCACCCATAGTTCCATAAATGAATTTAAGAAAGGTCTCTCTTAATAATATGGGGACCCAAAAAATGTTGTAGGATTATAATATTTCACCTCCTTTGGTGAAAAGGAACCTCTTGTAATCTTTTAGGATTTCCTCTTTAAGGAAGAAGGATGAGGAACAATAAGAGCTTAGCTCCCAATCAAGAGTAACACTTAGCAAAATATTCTCAAGCAATATTATTTCTACCTTTAAGGTCAAAAATACCTTAATGGGAACCCCCATTATGGGGGATGAAAATTGGATGGGTGTTAAAACCTTGAAAAAGGAAAAGAAGATAGTGGATGTTAGAGCCACTAATAGAGGGATAAAATCACATAAGGACAAGGAAATAGCATCTAAAACTATGAAAAAGACTCAACTAGGATTGATGAGGATCCTAAGATAGTCCAAGATTCTATAATTTCAATGTTTCTTAGTATAATATTTTAGGATCTTCCTAAGCTCTCTAACTTGGTTATGAATTTTTTAGAATTAATGTTCTGGAGTTTTACAAAATTTCACCTTTTGTTGACATGCTTTCTCACAATATGGAATATTTTAATGTGGTTTGGTATTTAGCATTTGGAAATGATTTGCCTAATCTATTTAGTGGTTTTAATAGTAGTCATTCATACCATTATTATGAGTTTTTTCCCATTTCAATTTCAAATTTTGAGTTCATCACTCCCCTCAAAAAAAAATTGTGGGAGGTATGTCCATTTATTTCCATGTGCATGAGGAATCTAAGTATTGAACTTATTAGGAATAATTTGAGGACCACTAGAATTGTAAACTATGCAAGGAATAATTGTAACTCATTCTATTTTGCTATAAGTATGGATAATATTGAGATCAATACGAGTTAAAAAAACTATAGAAGAACATTTTTATGCACTTGATTAATTACCAAAATAATAGTAGCCTGACTTTGTCCATCCCTAAAAAAATTCTTGATGAAGTTGAGGCCAAATATAACAACTTTCTTATCGATAAACTAAGTGGCAGAAGGCTTGACATATATGAAATCATAAAATAGGCTATGATAAAGGGGGTAGAAGCTAGAATTGTCATTATTGTGGCTTTGTCTAATGGTTGCATGCTATTCTCTTTTAACAACTAAGAGAACTATCTAAAAATTCTAAATGAAGGCCCCTAGTTCATGGGAAAAGCATTTTTAATGCTTAGATAATGGAAGCTTAATTATTCCCCCTCACACTTCAAAATGGATAGAATTGCTATGTGGATGGAGCTTCTCATATTCCCTCCTTCCTTTCGAGATGATACAATCCTTTGAAGCATTAAATAAATCATTGGTCCACTGGCTACCATCAACCTAGTGATCAACTCCTAAAAAATAATAACCATAGTAAGAATGTGTTTACCAATTAAAAGGGATAATATGATTTTCACTTAGTTCCAATTCATGTCTTCAATTGGATTATGGAATCAAGTTATTCAATTTGACAAGGAAAAAGAGATCTATATCCATTTCAGGTTGTTGGGACACTCTAAAGACTCATGTACAAAGGCACAATAAGTTACAAGAAGTGTTAATATTGTGAATTACCTAGGTGGTGACATATATCTTGGAAGGAGTGAAGGGGAATCATCAAATCCCCCTAATGAAGACTGTTTAGTCAAAAGTTAAGAGCTAGATGTAGATATGCTATGGTTCCTCCCTTAATACATTTATTTCTACGTTTTGGTTCTATCAGCTTCATTGGGATTTTCTTAGCCCAGGGTCACTTGGGAATTACTCCTTGGGGTTTTGAAGTCCTTGTTTAGGTCCATCTACCCATTTTATCTCGTATCATCTTCCTTTTACTGCTTCTAGTTTTTGGGATTTTTGGTCCACTAGTGGGTACAATCTTGGTCCTTTTTACTTTCCTATTTTTTGTTCCTTTTTCTTTTTATTTCCTAGCAGACTCAAACATCCCTATATGTCTAAGATGGATTTCACACCATTAAAAAGTGGGTTTATCTTAATCTAAACAATGTGATCATCACTCAATTTTTATTCCTTGTAACTCACACTATTTTGTTTTTAGAGCTTGCTTCATGCAAGCACCAATAACATTGTCTTCCCCCCTCCCATAACCACTCTAAAAAAATACACATAATATTTTTTAAGAAATTTATCATATCGATAAAGTTCAAGAAAGGCCCATGATGATTTGAAATGTCATGTGGAACCATCTAACCAAACAAATTATTTTATTTTATAATTTCATTCCTCATTATTCAAAATGTCTGAAAATAACTCAAATTTATGTTGCACAAAGTATGTGTCATGATCTTTTTTATCACAAATGTAAAAATGGTATTCCTTATTTATAACTCATTTCACATAAAAATTCTCAACAACTTCCAACTCCTATCGTGCATTCCTATAACACACATGCACCATGATACACACCTACTCAATGTGATAGTATTTTTTATGAATCTCCTTTTGATAAAAAATCAATAATTTTCTATAAATTCAAACACACCTAAAATTGATCTAATAAGTAAAATGTTATTCAATGTCTTAAATTTATCTTCTTTCCACTTAACATACTGATAATGTTTCATATGAGAAATTAATTTTATATATATATATATATATATATATATATATATATATATATATATATATATATATATATATATATATATATATAATAGTGACAACATGGAAGTAATCCTCTCTAAATTCCAACGTGATAGTTGTTTTCCCACTTAAGTCTCATAATTTATGTATTTGAACTTACACTTGTGTACACACATGCCTCAAACACAAACACATTAAAATCACATTTCAATTCAAAGCAACTATTAAATTTTAAATCACATCTTCCATTTCACCACCTGCTACCATTATAATATTCATCTCTTAAATTTCCACATGTACCAAAAACACCTTTAATGCAATCCATGATATCTCTCTTATCCTCATGCGTTTTGATGCATTGTTTTATATGAGAAATGATCAAACTATAAAACAATTATATGATAGTGACAATATGGAATTCATCCTATACAAAATCCAACATGGTATTTTTTTTCTTCCTACTTAAGTCTCGTAATTTATGTATTTAAACTTATACTTGTGTACACACATGCCTCAAACACAAACACATTAAAATCACATTTCAATTCAAAGTCACTATTAACTTTTAAATCATATATTCCATTTCCCCACCCACTTCCATTTTAGTATTCATCTTTTAATGTAAATTTATATAAATTTCCAAATGTACCACAAACCCCTTTAATGCAAGCAATGGTCTCTCTCTTATCCTCATTTGTTTTGATGCATATAATGGAGGGTAAAAATTGAATCACATATTTTGGTGGCATTCTCTGAACCATTGACTTTTTCTCTTAATTTTTGTATTTTCCTAGTAAAATATCATTTATTTATGCACATTAAAATTCATCCACATGATCTAATGATATAAATTATATTACAAAATTAATAAAATTAAAATTTGTGATTAAAAACTTTAAAATGAAATTCAAAATGAGCATGATAAAGTAATCTCATGTTTTAAGTATTTTAATATAATTCATATACAAAGGTTTTAAAATATCAAACATGTATTTCCTAGATTTTAATATATAAATTTTGTAAACACAAAAATAAATCGTATTTAATAAAATCCTTAAAACTTAAAAAAACTCAATTATGATCTTTATATTAATGGAAAATTCTCCTTCAAAAACTCCACTTAATCTTACTAAATTAAGAACCATAAATCAAGTTTCCTTCTACACAATCATCATCCTCAATCTATTGTCTCTTAACACATCTAATTATAATCTTTATACAAACATCAATCACATTTGAAATAACACTAAAATTTCACCTTTTTATTAATTCATTTACATTTTAATTCAACATCACTTTATATAAAATTACCTAAGAAATACAAATGAGTTTTTTTACGCACCAAACGTAGGCCCTATAGAAAAATCTCCCACAAATTATTCTCCAATGTTACTTTTCTTATTCCATGTGAAATCTACTCCCAAAAACTCTAATGTGGTTCTAATTTCATTACAATTTAACATATAAACTCACAATTAAGCACTTTTAACTCTACTTAATACTTTAATATATTTTAAATATGTGTTATTATATTTATTACTTTAATACTCACCTTGTTCTCTTAATAAATAAAAATTCATTTTTATTAGATGATGTAAAATGTTCTTAGGACTTCATTCATAAATTTTCGCTATCACATTTTCAAATTTGGCATATTAGTCATCCTTTATCACATGACATTTTATTATAAATAAAAAATTAAAAATAAAAATCATTAACTCAATATGTTTAATTTAACACACACACACACACACACACACACACACACACACATATATATATATATATATATATATATATATATATATATATATATATATATATATATATATATATTTAATTTCATATTGATCCATGTATACATGTAAATTTAATATGTTTAAGTTAGCATCAATGTGGACATTTCAGTGTCACCCCTTTCGTATCATGTCTTCAAATGCTTAATGAAAATTAATTTATTAAATTTGTTATAAATATTCAAACATATATATTAAAAAATAAATTATAATTATATAACAATTTATATTTTTAAATTAAATTTTAAAAAAAAAAATTAATATAAATAATCACACTAAAAATGTTAGAATATACAATTTAAAAATTATATAAAGTTTATGAAAATTTAAAAAACTCAAATATTTTATATTTAATTACCTTTCGTATCATGTCTTCAAATGCTTAATGAAAATTAATTTATTAAATTTGTTATAAATATTCAAACATATATATACAAAAATAAATTATAATTATATAATAATTTATATTTTCAAATTAAATTTAGAAAATAAAAAAATTAATATAAATAATCACACTAAAAATGTTAGAATGTACAATTTAAAAATTATATAAAGTTTATGAAAATTTAAAAAACTCAAATATTTTATATTTAATTAAAACATATAAAATTTTCATATAAAAAAAGTTATAATTCATACACATATATCTTATATTTTCAAAATTTTAAATCTTATTTCATTAAAAAAAATTAAGTTACACAACAAAAATCCTTATATACTCAGTGTCAAATTATATATTTTGTATATCAACGTACATATAAATAAATAAAAAATTATACTTTAAAAGAAATCAAGCATCCCGTATCAAATAAATTGGATACATCTAATTCATGCCATATCCACAAATAAAATCAAATTCAAATTCGTTAAAACCTAACTTGCTAGATGTCCATGTATGAAACACATATTTACCCTAACATGTCATCTACTCCACCAAATTTGTTGAACCCTTATATAAACTCTTTAAACTTTACATAAACTCTTTATTTGTAATACTTAATTATTCAATTTATAAATAAACAATTTTCTATTTTTAGATAAATTATATATAACTTTAAAATTTTATAAATTTTAATATAATTAAATTAAAAATAAAATATTTAAATATACACATCAAATATAATGACTTAACTTATTTATTAATGTTGATATATTTATGAGATTGAAAATGTTTAATTGTTATTAGAAAAAGATACATCATCCTTCCAAACCATTCATACATTTTCTACATCTTATTTTTAATTATATACTCGATGATATTTTTTAATTAATAAAATAAAAAACGAGTTTTCTATTTACATATGTAATTAAGGTAAAAAAAATTATTTTAATTAATAAAATAATAAGTGAATTTTTTTCTTATATGAATAATTAATTTAATATATTATTTTAATTTTTAATTTATTTACACATATATTTTAAATACTCTCAATAATGTGAAATTTATTTTTAAATGATATTATTATTTTTATTATCATACTTCTTCTTCTTCTTTTTTATTATTATTATTATTATTATTATTATTATTATTATTATTATTATTATTATTATTATTATTATTATTATTATTATTATTATTATTATTATTTATATAATTCTTAAAAAATACACACATAAATTATTTAGATGTAATATTTAAAATATAGAAAATATATAATAATAAATTTTATATATTTAATTTACCATAACAACTAATTTCAAATATAAATTATTATTTTTTAAAAAAAAACATATTTTTAGATATTTTGAATAATAAAAAATATTTAATATTTTAATTTTAAAAAAATACTATAAAGAAGCATGCATCATATTAAATGAGTGAAAAAAATTGTGCCACAAAAAAAGTGGGCTACATGTTGCTAGTGACAAGATGGTTAAACTAAAGGTTTATACGATGGGGTGAAGCCCCAAGATTCATTTTATATGAGACAAAAAAGAGGAAGATTCTATTTGCCACCATTTGGAAGTTAACACAGGGAATGAGACAATAGTTTTTCAGACACATGGCAATATATTGAATGGTTGGTAGCTACAAATATGGTATAAATGGTCTCTTTCACATGGTGCATTGAAGAGGCCATGTGTCACTAGAATGGATCAGGTGGCAATTCAAAGTTGGTAGGAATGCATACGGAATAAGAGGGAGTAGGCGCGAGAATAGTTAGAAATCACATTCCACTTAGAAATATAGATTCAATTTAGAGTAGATGAGGATCAGAGTGAAGGTGATGATGTTGGAAGCATTGTGCAAAGCTTCAAAATTAATAATAGAATAAACACAAGGTTCAATTGCCACATCAAATTTTTAGATAAATTTTTGTATTACTTTTTCTATATTGTTGTGATTCTACAATTTGCCATTTTTTGGTCTGTGTTTATACAATTGATATCTAAAAACAAACTATTTTAGTATCACTTATTCAGTCTCCTTTCATTCTAGATCTTTGAGGAAGATGATTGCCACATTTTTTACTTCATCCAACTAGAAATACCCATTTTAAAATTGCATGAAACACCTGAATAAAATAAACAATGATAACAAAATGATAATTTTAAACAAACAACCATTCTCAATGATAAATAGCCAATAAAAAAGTAAAAAATTATGTAAAAGATCATGTCTCATGCTAAAGGCAAAGCTCAATTGGATCTTGTCTATGTTGTCTTTGCATTCTTGTTTGAGAATGAAGACTAGGCATCCAGTGAGGAGCAGAGTTTTACACCTCCCTTATGTTTGTGCATGTTGTTACTTCTCTGGCATCTGCTCTTGGAGAAGGGTTAACCTCTGCCTCTAGCGTATCTCTACTCCACCCATTCCCCCCACCTAGGTTAACATGGTTATGTTCCCTCTAATGATGAGAAGCACATAAATATTTTTTCCTTTGTTCTCCTAATAACTACCTACACAAAAAAATTCATTAAAATCAACTTCACCTTTTAGAGACACACAATGCTTCACAGTCAAATGTCCATGAATCATATCATACCTAGATGTTGTGATGAAATGATTTATTCATATTTTAATGAGGACCAATTAAGATATGAAAATGAAGATACATTTGGTGGATTCGAATAGCAAACATGTTGACCAAAAAGAAATAGCTTTAGGTATTATACCGGGTGAAATGAAAAATCCTAATGCTCCATCTGCTTTTATTGGATATTTATGTGAAGAGAGGAGGCATGGTACATATTACCATGGGTGGAAGAAGGTCCATTCATGGCTAACTCAAAAATCACAAGGTTGTAACATGCAAAGGTTTGAAACATAAAGAAAAACAAGTTTTAGCAAAATACTCATGCATCAGTAATTTTACATAATGAAGTGTAATTCCTGGCTAGTAGGATTTCTCTATATATTTTTCACATCGATATGTACTTGCCAAACCACTTATTGAAAAGAAGTAATAGATAATAACTGACTCTGTATGAATCACAATAAAAGATGAAATTCACCATCTTTCTCCCGATGTCAACCTGCAAGAGACAATATAACCCAAATTTTCAAATGTAATGTAAAATGAAAACAACTATTGTGTCAAAAAAATCAAGATAATCTAAATCACCAAACAATGTTTCTATCTATAAAACTCCTTGACTTGTTTCTATCTGTAAAACTCCTCTCTCTATTGAAATGCATCCCTCGTCTTTCTTCATGGGCTCTACTCCAATATCATCTCTATCTCCACCCCTTCTTGATCTAGGCGATTCAAATGAATCAATATTTCAAGCATTCAAAAGACCTGATCAGGACTCACGTCTTTCTAAATATTCAAAAGGGTAGTCTTATTGTAGATCTAGACCTACTATCTCCACCTTTCTTCCAATGTACCTGTAAATGTTCAAAAGGCCATCCTATTGCAGATCCAGGGCTACTATCTGCATCCTTCTACCCAGGTATCTATAAATATTCAAATGGTCATCACTTCATCATAAGATGTTTGTTTCTCTAGCCTATAGATGACATCAACCACAAAAACAACAGGCAATCGGAAAGGTTATTCCAGAGTTCAATGGGAAGTTAACTAGAATGAAAATCTTTGTGCCATTAAGATGAATCTATTTACTCTAGTGTGAGAACGATGCATTTGACGAAAACAAATGGAACTTAATCTCAACAGGTGTCTTGCAAGCAGATCAATATATGTTTACCGCATGGCATTTGAGCATTGATTTATTTCAATGCATGGCCATACTATTATAATAATACTGTAATGAATTCTTTTTAATTGTAATAAGATGTTAAAAAATTCTCTATTTATAAATGAACATATATTTCCATTTGATAGGTGGGATTGACCATCAATGTTTAGTCATGGTTACAAATTCTTTCTAAAGAGTAAAACCATGTTCATTATTCAAATCATAATAAAACTTAACAACAATTTTAACCAGCAACAGCACGTGGAATATGTTGAACTAGAAGATTTTTAGTGGGTGGAGAGAGAGATTGAAGACTGTTGACGTATTAAAATGTTGTTATTCTAGATAATTTATTTTTGTAAGTTTAGAATGGAAAAGAGGTGATTTTTAGGTTTAGTCGTTAAGATGTTTTAATGAGCTTTGATTTTTTAGACCTTGTAAATTGTATAAAGATTTATTGTATAATATATATATATATATATATATATATATAATTTTAAATTTAATACAATATGTTATAATATATATTTTTATTAATATTAATTATATATTATAATATAATGTAATATTATTTAATAATATTATTATGATTTAATATTATATATTTTAATTGTATTATATATTTATATATTTATATATTTATATATATATATATATATATATATATATATATATATATATATATATATATATATATATATAATTAAAATTTCAATATTAAAATGTTTAATTTAATAAAAGATATAATATGTTCTATTAAAATATAGGTTAAAATTCAATAAGAAAAACTATTAACACATCTAATATAATATAATATAATATAAAAAGGTATAATTCCCCAAAATATATATATAAAAGTAATATAAAATTAACTAATTCTATATAATATAATATAATAATAATTTAAAAAATATTATATTATATTAAATATAATATATATTATCAATATATTTTATATTAGATAGATATTAATATAATATTAATATAATAATATATTAAATTATATATATAACTCATTTATATATAAGTTTATTATATATATATATATATATATATATATATATATAATCATTGTATAATATACATATATAATGATTATATATATTTTATGATTATATATATATATATATATATATATATATATTAATGTCTTATTTTTATATTATATTAATTATATAAATTTATGGTATTTGATTGGACTAGAATAAATATTTATTTACATGGGAATTCAAAGGTTTGCAGTGGACAACCGATGCTTTAATTTCAGTTAATTCTTATTTAACGATTGCTTCTAAATGAGAAGGAATGTAGTAAGTTAAATTTTAGTTAAAGGGGAAATATACTTCACAAAATAAAAGAAAACACTTGGCAGGCACAATATGATGTAAGCATTTATGTGATGTGAGAATCTTTTTATTAATTATTGCATGATTGAATTTAAAATTGATTGATATTATTTAAATTTTTGCACTTTGATTGATTTCTTAAACATCAATAATAAAATGTTTTTGGTGCAAGAAATGACAAAAATAAGTTATCACAATATCATATATATATATATATATATATATATATATATATATATATATATATATATATATATAAAATAATTACAAAAATAAAAATACAATTCCTCTGACTTTTCTTGTACCTACTAGTTTAACATTGCATAAAAGGTCACATAAATGGTTTAGAACAAAATTTTAGAATGAAAGTGTTTCGTTTTAAAGGATTTCTTCCTTTTCAAAGAAAGTACAACACCAATTTTTTTCGCAAACTCCAACTTTGGGTCTCATGATTTTTAATCAATAAAAATAATACAATCAATAAAAATACAAACATTTATATATAAATAGTTTTTTCTATGATTTTATTAAAAAAACATTTTTTATAAAAATATAATAATTTTTTTATTTTTTATTTTTAATTAATGATTTACATATAAATAGTTTTTTCTATGAGCTTATTACAAACGTTTTTTTTAAATATAATAATATTTTTAATTTTAATTAATAAATATCATTTACAGGTAAAGATATTATTGTTTCATGGTAGTAGAAAAAAATATGAGAAAATATATATATATATATATAATTTAAAAATATATATAAATAAACATAAGGAAATGAAATAAAAAATTGTAAAAAAATAGGGACTAATATATTTTTTATTGGATAGGATTAAATCAAGTTTTGAGATGCCCCAAAACTTTGTACAAGGAAATAATAATGTTCAATTGAGACCTCTCTATTAGAAGTAATTAAGTGAGTGGCAAGGTACAACACATCAAATTTTTCTATCAAAATTCAACAAACCATCATGTCTTTTTGAAAGTTTTTTTAAGTCTTTCATTATTTATATATATATATATATATATATATATATATATATATATAATTTAAAAATATATATAAATAAACATAAGGAAATGAAATAAAAAATTGTAAAAAAATAAGGACTAATATATTTTTTATTGGATAGGATTAAATCAAGTTTTGAGATGCCCCAAAACTTTGTACAAGGAAATAATAATGTTCAATTGAGACCTCTCTATTAGAAGTAATTAAGTGAGTGGCAAGGTACAACACATCAAATTTTTCTATCAAAATTCAACAAACCATCGTGTCTTTTTGAAAGTTTTTTTAAGTCTTTCATTCATCTTCAGCATAACCTCCACCTAAATGAAGGGTCATTGATTTATGAAACATTTCATCTTCCTTTTTACCTTTTTTCTCTTAACTTTTTTTATACACTTAAGACCACTCCCCATTGTCTTTTGCACACTCCAGAGAAAGAGTTAAAGAAATTTTAAAAATATTAATGGGCTCAGATTCCTCTTTTGAATGGTCCAACAATTTTACCCTTGAACTGAGTGTCTCTATCTCTAGTACCATGTCACTAGAGATAGGTTATTAAGTATTTGTATCATTCAATGTGATATTTAGGGCTAAGGTATTAGATTCTTCCAATGCTCTGACCTCCATAATTATCACATTTGTTGAAGCTAGTGGTTCAATTCTTAGGATCTGAGGTTCCTTTGCCTCCAAAGTTTCATGTTCTGCTTTTGAGGAATCATGATAGTCATGCCCAAATAATGTTAGACTGTCAAATGAGGAATTATTCCACCAATTATGTGTAGATTTTTTTTACGAAGCTATTACATTTTGAAGTTAGGTTCCTGTTGTTGAAACACCTATGACACTTGAAGGCTAAGCCTTCATAGTACAAATTTTGAATCCACATAGTACCTTATGCAATTAGGGCAAGAGTGGTTAGAAGAAGTGTCAAGGATTACCAATATCCTTGTAAAGGTAGTCTGAGAGAATAAAGAAGTGGCAGTGTCAATCTAATGAAATCCACCCAAAGAGTTTCATATTGCCATAAAATAGGGTTCAAATTAGAAATGAAGGGAGAGATAGGGAAGCCGTACCCAAATGGGCCTGGTTGAAAAAAAAATCAGTGATGGAGTTAAAACATAGAAACCATTATTTTAAAAGAAGTTGATGTCTACACAGGTTCTACTATTTGTCAAGGATAAAATATATTAATAGTAAAAATAATAAAAAAAATATATTCATAAAAAATTTTAAAAATATATTTTTTCTTTATATTCATGTTTTAAAAATAATTTAAAAAATATCAAATAAATATTATATTTTTGAAAATATATGTGAAAGTGAGTTGTCTAACTCTATAAAAATTTGTAGATAAAAAATAAAAAATAAACAATCTATAAAAAAAATGTAACAAAAAATGTGAAACATAATTTGTAAAATTTATGTAATATACACTATTAAAAATGTAATATTTTACTAATTTATAATATTCCCAAAAAAAAATGATTTTATCACAATTACCTATAAAAATAGATAAATTTCTTAAATTTTATATTAAAATAAACTCTTTAAACCAAAAAAAAAGACATACTATTAGACTTCAATACTTAAGTTAATTATTAGTGAGTAATTTGAAAATTTAAATCAAATGTCTTGATCTATCTTAATGAATCACTTAAATTTAACTTACCTATTGGTGAATCACTGTTTAAAAGAGCAGAGAAAAGAATAAATAAGAAGTAAAACTTGGGAAACCTTCCAAAAATGGTGCAAATATTTTGCTTTGATTGTATTGCATGTTGTTGACTCACATTACCTTCATTATTCTTAAGATTTTTTTTTATTATTATTTATTTATTTAATAATCCACACACTAAGAAAAAGGGGAGAGGGAATGGGTTCGATTAAAAAATTAATCATTGTCTAATCCAATACCCACGAATATTGTGTCCTACATTTGTCAACATTTTTCTTGATGCATTAAACCTTTTATTGTAACATTTATTTTCATGGCATGCTAATGATTGTTAGTGGCACACCTATGATTTTGATTATGGAAAGTAAATCATTTATTGTAGCAATTCTTTTGATGCCTTGGTAATAATTTTAGTGGCAGACCTATTCTATTAGATAGTTTTTTTTTCCCTCTTTGAAAGAGTGTCACTTTTTGGTATGTTATAGATGATTCTTAATTATCAATCAATTTTATTTGTGGTATTATAATAAGATTTACAAAATAAGTTTCATGGAGTAGGAATAGGGTTATAATATCATTTTTTTTAAATAAATAATTGATGTTAAAATTATTTAATTAAAATTATGTTGTTGTTTTTTATATATAGAAAGTTTAAAGTGTATAAATAAATATAAAATTTTCATTGTTGTTTTAAAAATGTCGTAATTTCAAAATTATTTTTAATGTTTTATATTTGTACATTAAAATTGATGTCAAAAATATTCAATCATAATTTAATATTGAAATATATAAACTCATCTTCAACTTTCTTCGTCCCTCCATCTTATAAATAGATAAATAGATAGATAGATAGACAGATATAGATATACATATACATATACATATATACATTTTAATTCAATTTAACTTATTTTTTCCCCTCAATTAAATTTAATCATAAGAATATTCTAAGATATAATGTTGGATTTATATTAAGACTTAATTCAATAAATTTTAATTTTACTATTATTACTTCGAATATGTTATTTTATCAATATTTACTTTAACTATTACATCAAAACCTGAAGTACTATTACTTGATAATAGCTATAAAAATAATAAATTTTATTTTAGAGAGGAGAATACATGATAAATATTAATTTTATATATATACACGAACGAAAGAGAGTCTACCGATTAATTGAAAAAAAAAAGTATGGACCCCTTATAAATTATTATTTACTCTTTCATAAATCATGAGTTTTAATCATTGCATTTATATTTTAAATTTTTAAATATAAAATATAATTTTTTAAAGTTATATATTATAAAAAATACAATTTTTGATAGATTGTAAATAATTAAATAGATTTATAATTAATATATATTTTATTTTATTTGTTTAATTAAAATGAATTAAATTTTTTTAAATTAAAAAGTGAAATTGACTACTTAATATTCTAATACAATTTTTTAATACATTTTTTAATATAATAATCTTTTATAACCACTATACTACTTATAAATACCCCACTCCATACATCACAAATAAACCAAAATTAAACTTGAATCTAAACAACCTATATTCACGATCCCATCCACTTAAATATAACTCCAAAAATACAATAAAATTTTATTAATCTTAAAGACCAATTTTAAAAGCTTTGGGAAGATGATATTTTAGTATTAAGTTTGGTAAGACACTCCTACTTAACAGAGACATCAGTTAGAAAAATAAAAACATCATGGAAAATAGAACACGACTTCTTTTTTCTGTAGAGCCGTTTGGATGTAGAAATAGAAATGATGTTATGGTTTACATTTATTTAAGTCATGTCAATATTGAAAAATATTATGGGCGTAAAGGTGAGGTCATGTCGTAAGTTATGAGTGATTTGTCAGTGTTCATTCAGGTTCAATATTCATTAGATTTTAAGGGATTGATTATTTTTACATTTACATAGCTAATTAAAAATTATAAGAGAATTTGAACAGAATAAACTCCATCATTCCTCTAATTAACAAAAAAAAATCACTGAAAAATATCACATAAAATTGAAAAGAGAAATACTACTAAATTCTTTATTCAGATTACATCCTATTAACAATCTGCTAATAAATAAAAACATTCCCTAATTAATGGAAAAAAAACACTGAATAAAATTATACCTTAATTTAAAAAAAAACACACACTCACTCTCTGGAAAATATCACATGGCATGGAAAGAGAAATACTACTGGATACTTTATTCGGATTACATCCTACTAACAATCTGCTAATAAATAAAATCATATGTAAAAGCGAATATGGGCGTACAGGCAGTAGCAGACATCATACAAAATGAAAACGAAGTGATTGAAGACTTTGATGGGGCGCTTAAACTGTATGACAATGGATCCATTATTCGCACAGCCCGCCATCTCATAATAAAAGTTCCTCTATGCCAAAGAAATAGTGGTGTTGCCGGGGCACTTAAACCATATGACGACAGATCCATTCCTCGCAGAGACCGCCATCTCATAATCAATGTTCCTCTGTGCCAAGGAAATAGTTGTGTTGCTGGTAAAGATATGGTAATAGATGAGGAACTTTGTATCTGGGTGCAAATATACCTTCCGCTTTTACTTGTAAACACATCCACCCACTATTCCAAATTACGGGTTATGTTGTATTTCCATGGAGGCGTTTTGCTTCCCTTCACCTGTGTTTATCGCTGAGCATAACCAATGGTTACGTTTAGCGTGGATTGCTCGTTACTCTATTTACTGGCATTCTGCCCATTATGTTACCCTGATAGCCCTTTGTCATGGGCCACTACAACTGTTTGACACATACATTTTAATAATGCAAAAAACCCTTTGGTTTCGAAAATCATAATTTCAAATCTTGTGCCGCACTTTACCTCCGCTATGTCCAACGTCATGTTAATTTTCAATTACTGAGTTCAATAACGCAAATGGACGATCTCTGCCACGACTGTGGAGGCACTAAGAATTACACTTGACACCCGTGGACCACTAAGCTTTGTCGTTCCAACACACTAGCGGGTAATTTGTTGAAGCCCTTTTATATTTGCAAACAATCTCTGTGAATTACCTAGCCATTTCCGATTCAGTCCCACCCAAGAAAAGTGTTTGTATTAACAGTGTGGAGGAATTTTCCCATGATATTTCAGGATCAATTCATAACTATTGAGCGTAACGAGAGGGTGTCAAGTGTAATTCTCAGTGCCTTCGTCGTCATGGAAGATATTTTGTTTTTGCATTATTGTGTTCGGTAATGGTAATGAACAAGGGACTGGACATAGTGGAGGTGGAGGGGGTGCAAGATTTGAAATTATGATTTTCAAAACTGAAGTATTTTTTAATTATTAATGTGTATGCGTGAAACTGATATGGGTCCCATCAACGGAGGGATAATTGTCTAACAAAATGGATGGAGTGACAATAGATAGAGTAACTAGATAAGACGTAGAGATCAACTATAAACGTGGCAATCCAAGCTGAACATACCCGTTAGTTCTGCTCAACAGGTACGCTCAAAAGTTATGAATTGACGTTGAAATTTCATGAGAAATATCCTACACACTATTAATATAGACATATTTATATGGGTTGGATTTAATTGGTCATGTCCCCTTCCATGTGCATGACCTACCTAATAAATCCATTGATTATGGCTAAGAATCCTTTCAAATGTGTAAATAAAATGGAACATCTTTTATATATGAAGCTATTAATTAGGAATTGAATTTATTTATACATGTGTTAACAAGTATGAATCATGTACACTACATGAATATTGGAATGGTACACGAGTATACTTTTAAATTTTAATTTTTTTAGTCATCAAGTACAATATGTTCAATTGACATTAAATTCTGGCACTTAGATTTCAATGCTCTGATAGAAACCTTCAATTCCAAACCGATTTGGATCGGGCTTCCAAACCATCCTTGTTAGTTTAAGTATGATTTTGTTTTCATAGATATTGGGAACACTATTGGGGATTTTTTGATGATTGATGATATGACTTATGAAAGGGAGCATTCCACTTGTGCACATATTTTGTTAATGTGCACATTTCTAAGGATTTCCCTAGTCAAGGAGAATTGAAGATTAGGGACAAAATTTGGGTTCAATCTCTAGACTTTGAAGGGATTCCATTTAGGTGTAATACATGTTTTAAAACTTAGCATCTAGTCAATGAATTCTTAAGTATCAAGTTTAAGAAACAAATTTCTTGGTGGAAGGAAATAGGGATTGAACATATCATAGTCCAAGCGATTGATGATAGTGGAGATGAAAGAGAGAGTCTAGAATCAGTTCAAGAAGCTCCAATGGAAGTTGTGGATCATATTCAACTTAATAAGGAACCTTGTGTAGAGGCATCGGTTAAGGAGGTGGATTCCTTTTTGAAGACTAGAAATGTGTTACAAGAGAAAAAGGTGAATATTGATGCAAGAGAGGATTTGTTGGTTTAGACACCTGTTGATAAAAAAAGTGTGATAGATATTTTGTAGACTCATAAGTCATGGGAGAACCTTGAAATCTCTATCCCCATAATGTCAAATTTTGAGGAGTGGGGAGAATGGAAAGTTGTGAGCACCATAAAAAGAGATAAAGGTAAAAATTATTTGAAACCTCTAAACATGTCTCTCAGATCTCAAAATGAAAACATTATGAGAGAGATTTTGTAGCAGCATATCTAGGCATGGATTTGTTTTTGGGTAGTGGTTCTTGTTGAAAATCTTGGCCTTTGAGGCTCTAGTCATGTTGCTTCTTTGTTTTGTTATGTTTGTGCTTTAGGTTTTTTGTTGATGTAATTTCTTATTCTAGATTTTAGCCCTTTTAGAATGTTTCTTTTCTAGGGTTAAGGCCCTAGTTCATTAAAAACCTTTGTTTTTCATCTCATGTATAGGGTTGGGACCCTGATAAAAAAACCCTTTTGTTTACCAATAATAAAAAATAACATTCAACTGACGTTAACATTTCATTTTTCTGGGCAACAACATTACACACCAATATTAATGGATGTTAATGGATTGATGGAAAAATGACGAACAATGATATTTGAATATTTTTATGATAACTACAAACATGTCAGCTAGAATTAGAATGTGTCAATGTGTTAACATATAAAAACCATGTGCATAAGTAGTGCTTCACAAATAGCCTCATAAATTTTATTACAAAGATAATATATATTATTACTATAATGAAGTTTAGTCTCTATGATATGTAGTTCATGATATAGTATGTAAACTGTGGCTCCCTTGATGAACGATGTGCAATGCAAGTGGCTCTTTGAAAACACCCTAAAAAAAATTTACCAAGAGAATATATGTTGTTAATATAATGAACATTGGTATCTATGACATGTAGTTCATGATATAGTATGCAAACTCATTATCTATTTTCTTCTTATGGTTTGTACTATGAAATGAATTCATTAATTTTTTATTTTTTGTCCCTTCAAATTTTATTTAAGATTTATTAAATAGGATGGATAATTATTAAATAATTATTCAAATTTTATAATTTATAGTGTACAACATTTTATTTTTTTCACTAAAACTTATAAACTATGTTAATTGAATTTTTTTCTTTTCACAAAAAATTATATATGATTGTTTACCTCATAATTCACTAGGTTGTAAAAGTAAGATTAATTTATGAGAATTCTATTAACATACCAATATAATTTATGATTATTTACCTCTTAATTCTCTAGGTTGTACAAGTAGTATTAATAGCTTTGTCAATGAGTAGCTAAAAATATATCAAATCCACATACACTCCCTCTCAGCTATATTTTCATGCAATGCTTCTCTACCCAAGTTAGAATAAATGAATAAGAACTCTTTTGATCCAAGTATATTTTATCTTACTAGATGTTATACCCTAAATTGCTCAAACCCTCTTACATATAATAAGAAACCGGAATCTCATCTCATTATGTTGTGTTACTAGTAGAAGATTGTAGGTGATCATGATCATTGTATTTCCTATTAAATATGTGTTGATACATTACATTATTTTGGACATTAACACATAACTAAACAACCATGCTTGGCTTATAGACACTTACATGTAGGTATTCTTTGGTCATTATCTTGAGAGTGGAAGTCAAGGGTTTGTGTATTCCTTTAAAACAGGTTTGGTGGTGTTCTAAATTTGAATATAAGAGTGAATTGTTTTAAGTAAGGCATGTGGATGTTTATTTTATCCCTCCTACATTGGACCTATGAAAGACTATGCCTCAATGGAAGAAAAACATAGGCTATCATACAAACCTATAAATGAGAAAGTATATATAAAATTAGTGTGAATCTAGGAAACTATGTGTTGTGCTTTGACTTGACTACAATCCTTGATTTATTATCTTTGTGAGTTTATTTGGGTTGTAATTATGCTCTATACATATGAATATATAAAATATTCACATAACATGGTTAAAATTCCTATAATATATGAATTTCACATATAATCTAGTGCATTTAATCGTAGACAATGTATACCGACATAATATTGCATTCAATCCTTTCAATGTATAGACAATGCATCAATTTTTTTATTGCACATAGAGTGCACTTCATTTAATCCTAGATAAATACATATAGACAACACATTCCATTAAATCTATTCAATGTATAAACAATTCATTCAATATGTGTAGGATTAAATCCATTTTTATATATATGTTCAATGCATATGGATAATGCATTACATATTAATCACATTCATAAACATACAATGCATATAAAAATCATTGATTTAATCCATTTAATTGTTGTTTTATTTTTTTCTCTCTACATATTGACCCTTTCATATACATGAATATAAGGCTATTTTATTCTTATAATTATATATTTTTTGGTATAAATTGGTCTAATATATTTTTTATTAAATTTCATGTATGTTATTAGTTGATTTAGTAACTATTCATGACCAAAAACATGGTTGTGATCCTTTTCATAGCCTTCACTCACTAGTAGCTGAAATGTCATATTCATAGTCATCATGACATATTCATTTAAATAAAATAATTTAAATGTCATATCATCATGCTGAAGGGAAATATAAGATATCATATAGCATTAAAGTGATCACACAAAATTATGATCTCGTAATCACATAAACATATATGTATCCAAATGTGTTTATCAACATATAATAATCTATGGCTTTGTATATAAAGTTTCTTTAATCAAAAGATAACCTAATTCATAAGTCCATAACATAATAATAAACACAAGGGTGACTCAAATGATCAAAACGTAGGGGTCCCAACATGGGGAATTACATACTCCCACCTTTTAAGAAAATTTGTCTTGAAGTTTAACAAAAAATGATAAGGATAAAGACATTGCATTTAAAAAGCATGTTCCCAAGTAGCAGAACCTAGGTTGTCTTAGTTAGATTATCCCTTTACTTTATTAACTTTGTGGTTATGAAGCTAAAGTGAATTTTAGTTTATAATCATCATCATCTCTATCTCAAATGAACCCATGACCACATGTAGAGAAGAGCAATCAAGCACATGCAAATATATAAATAGAAATAGAGTCATAGTATATTTTTATATATACAATTAGCTTGGTTGATGTGCACATTTAACAAATAAAGACTAAATTTTTTTACAATCAAACCCCCAAATGTCATTTAATAAATTTAAAATCACATTAAAAAATACATAGACATGACCCAAGTAAGTGCATAGAGTTAGGGGCCAAAACGTGGAAACATTTTGCATTCAAACAGATTTCAACATTTTTGTGTATGTAATTTTTTAAATGTGCATATACGGTCTTGGCACATAGTATTGATAATTACCAAGCCAAGACTACATAAATAGTTTGAGTCTTTAGAGCCGCATATGTGGTTTTAGTCTTTAGAACCGTGTATGTAGTATTGTTGTTATAAAATGATGTATGCAAAAGAGTTTAATATTAGATTGACATGCATGGTATATAAATAAAATAAAAATTTATGTATAATTTTATATTTATATATGGAAATTTAGTTTCCTATACTTCAAGTTATATTTTATTTATATACTTTCATGATGTTTGAGAGTGGTTTCAGACCTCTAAGAGCTATAATGAAAATTCTAGGTTTTGGAGGATCCTATCATATTTTAGACTCAATTAGATTTTTGGGTTTCAAGGTTTAATACTTAGCCATGTTTTATGGTTTAAATATTTCATGGAGACATCATACGATGTATGAAGGTTACATGAAGGGATGTAGGTATGATATAATTATATGAGAATATATCTCATAAAGTACCCCATTCCCTATGCACCCCTTAAGGTATACACTCTGGGATAAATGTATCGATGAGCCCCTAATCCATACAAGAACCATCTAATGCATAAAGTTATACACAACATGATTTAAAGTTTTGGGATACATTTCTAGCAATAATTCCATGAAGAAAACATACACCTGACTTGTTTCATTCTATGGATCATGGATATTTCTACCATATTTTGATAAATTTAAGTATTTTTTAGACTTTTTCAATTATTCTCAATTAATCAACCATCCCTATCAAATAATATCTAGTTTAAAAAATCCTTTCTATTGTGATTAGACCTTATACCCTAAACCCTGTACTTTAAACCCTATGCCCTAAACCTTAAACCCTAAACTATAAACACTAAATAGATTGATTTATCTCAAATTAACATCCTTTCAAGTAAAAATTAGGTTCAAAAGGCTCAATTTGGCCCAAATCACATCACTAATTACCCAATTTACTAATTAGCTCAGTCTATGATGACATTGGGGATAATTAAGCCCAAAATCACATTTTGTAGTCACATATAGTTTCAAGGGGATAAATTATCCCCAATTACCTTTGTGTTTTAATATTATACCTGAAAACCTAAACCTTATACCCTAATCACTAAACCCTAAATCAATCGATTTAACCCTAATTAACATCTTTTAGAGTATTAATTAATTTTATAGGGCTCAATTCATCCCAAATCGCATCACTTATTGCCTTAATTGAATAATTGGATCAACTTGTGATGACATTGGGGCTAATTGTGCCCAAAATTATACTTTATAATCACAAATAGGTTTAAGAGCTAAAATTAACCCCAATTGCCTTCGTAATTAGACCCTAAACCATATACATTAAACCATAAACCCTAAATTATACACTCTTTAAACCTTAAACCAATCATGTTAGCCATAATTAACATCATTTAAACTAATAATTAAGTTCACATGGCTCAATATAGCCCAAATTATATCACTAATTTTCCCAATTGACTAATTGGCTCAATATGTGATTACATTAGGGCTAATTGAGCCCAAAATCACATTTTATAGTCATAAATAGTTTTAAAAATCTCAAATTATCCCAAATTACCTTTATAATTAGATCTTAAACACTAAACCTTAAATAGTATGCCCTAAACCTTAAACCCTAAACCAATTCATTTGGCCTAAAATAACATCCTTTAGAGTAAGAATTAGGTTCACAAGGCTCAATTTAACCTAAATCACATCAATGATTACCCCAATTGACTAATTAGC
>JARHVA010002205.1:937500-960000 GCA_037957365.1 Torreya grandis
GTGAATACATAACTTGTGGTGCTCCTTATGCCATCTAAATCTCTAGCCATGTTTGTATCAACATATCCTTGTATGGTCACATCTAACCCTTCATAACACAACTTTATATCAATTATCCCTCGCAAGTACTTGAGAATCCACTTGACTCTATCTCAGTGCTCTTTTCCTAGATTATTCATAAACTTGTGATAACTTTTACTACAGGAGCAATCTATGGTCTATTGCACACCATAACATGATTTAAAATTTTAGTATTTGAAGCATAGCTCACTTTGGACATGTAATTTATTTCTTCCTACATTTTAGGACACTGCTCCTTTCTTAATTTGAAGCACGCTCCCAAAGGTGTACTCACAGGTTTTGCATCTTGCATATTGAACCTGACTTACACCTTCTTGATGTACTCTTCTTGATACAATGTAAAAATTTTATTATTCCTATCTCTTTTTATTCTCATACAAAGTATTTTCTTTGTAGCACCTAAATCCTTCATTGCAAATGAATCTGATAGTTTTTTTTAGATCATTTATATCATGCATATTAGACCCTAAAACAAGCATGTCATCTACATATAATAATAAGATAATATAGATGTCATTATCTAATCTCTTAAAATAAACATAGTGGTCACAATGACATCTACTATAACCTTATTCTATCATAAACATGTCAAATTTGAAATACCACTACCTTGGAGTTTATTTTATTCCATACAATCTCTTCTTCAACCTACACACCATTTTCTCCTTACCTTTGAATTTTCATCCTTGTGGCTACTCCATATATATTTCCTCCACCAAGTCACCATTAAATAAGGAAGTCTTCACATCTAACTATTCAAGGTGCTAATCTTCTACTGCTACCAAACTTAAAACAGTTCTTATGGAAGCCATTTTAACAACTAGAGAAAATAGTTCATTAAAATATATACCTTTATTTTTTGTAAACCCTTTTGCAATAAGTCTAACCTTGTACCTCTTTTTGCCTCCATATTCTTCTTTCAAACTATAAATTAATTTATTTTACAATGCTCTTTTACCTCCATGCAACTAAATCAAATCCCAAGTTTGGTTATGTACCAAGGAATCCATCTTCTCTTTCATGCCTTGCTCCCACTTTTTTTTGGATTCTACCTACATTGCTTCTTCATAACTTTTTGGATCACCAACATCAGTCAATAATAACTAATAAAGTGAAGGAGAGTATTGTTCAAGGATTTTACTTAATCTGATAACTCTTCTAACTACACTTTAAGGAGTTTGAATTAGTTGTTGTTGTTGTATTTATTACACATTCTAATTTTCTGGCACTTTGGAATTTCATTTCTAGTGATTTCATCAAATACTACATATTTTGTATTTTTATTTTCTTGTTTCTTTCTCTACAACTAATCTCTATACATGGCCTTCTCATTAAAGATCACATCTCTACTCCTAATGGTTTTATAATTTTTAAAATATCATAAATGGTAACCAAAATAATTAACTCTATATCCAATAAAAATACATTTCTTAGATTTTGCTTCAAGCTTAGTTCTATTTTCTTTATCAATATGGATAAATACTTCACAACTGAAAGTCTTTAAAAAAAATGTCCTAACTTTTTACATGTCCATACATATTCTAAATTGCCACCATCCAAAGGACTTGAAGGCCCTCTATTTATTAAGTAACAACAGTATCCACAATATCTATGCAAAATTGTAAGGGCAACCCTACATGTAATCTCATGCTCCATGATTGTCCTATTCATCCTTTCTTACATACCATTTTGTTGTGGTGTTCTTAGAACCATCTTCTCTCTATGAATCCCATGGGATGAACAATAATTATCAAACTCCTTATTTTAGTATTCACCTCCATTATTTGATCTAACACACTTCAACTTATTTCTTGTCTCATTCTCAACCAAAAATTTTCATTAAAAGTATCAAAAACTATAGATTTTTTTGTATGCAATAAACCCAAGTTTTTTTGGTTTCATCATCAATAAAAGTAACCTAATAATAAGAGCCACCAATGGATGATACCTAAGCCAGTGCTCATTCACAAGCTCTAACTTTTAATCCTTCTCTACCTTCCCAACTATGATAAATTTAAATCTCTTCTATTTTCCATACACAAAGTGCTCATAAAAATCCAAATCCACCTTCTTCAAATATAGCAACAAATTCATTGATTGAAGAACTTGCATCCCCTTCTTACTCATGTGCCCAAGTCTTTGGTGCCATAATTTTGTATCTACTTTTGTAGAAGCTAAAGTAATAGAAGAGTCAAAATTACCATTAGATAAATATAATGTATCTACCTTCTCTTCCTTTTATTATTACCATTGATCCTTTAGTGACCTTCCATGAGTTCTCTACAAATATAACTATGCATCCATCAGTTCCCAACTACCTTGCTAAAATTAGATTTCTTCTCAATTCAAAAACATGCCTCACCTCTTTCAGCAGCCATTTTTTCTATTTTGTAATTTTATTTTTATCTTACCCATTCTAATAATTTTACAAAGTTCACCATCACCCAAATAAACCTATCCAAAATCTCCTTGAACATAGTCTTGAAAAGAATTCCTATGGGGTGTAGCATGAAATGAAGCCCCTAAATATAGCACCCAAGAATCATTAATATTATCTAAATAAAGTAGTAAAGCATCTTATAACATGTCATCTAATACATTTACTTCCAAATTTTTATTTTATTGTCCATCTCTTTATTTTACTTTCCAAAACCAATGATCTTTCTTTAGGTGTCCTTTCTTCCTATAAATCTAGCAAACTGGTGATCCTCTAGATTTGGATATGACCTTTTTATACTTCCCATGATTCCCTAGGCCCTTTCCTCTATCATTTTCTCTTCCCCTATTTTACATAGTTAAGACATTATCTAATGTCTCACCTATGCTTTTCTGTCGCATTTCCTCACTAAGAATAACACTAATAACATCATCAAACTTTAAAGTGTTTGAACAAGAGACATAATTACTCATATCCATGACCAAGCCATTCTAGCTTTTTGGAAATGAGTAGAGAATCAAAAGAGCCCTAAACTCATCATAAAATTTTACTCCTACAGATCTTGATTGATTTGTGACCATGTTAAATACATTTAAATGATTAGTAACAAACCCACCTTCTGACATCTCCATATTAAATAAATGATTCATAAAAAATACCTTATTAGAGGCTGAGGGTTTTTAATACACTTTATCTAGTGCTTTTATCACATTTGATGTTGTCTTTTTTTTTTAAATATTGAATGCCATCGACATTACCAGGCACAGTCGTATTGTTCATTATGCCTTTCTATCAAGAACATCACATTCTTCATCCTTCATAGTCACTAAATTATTTATTATTCCACCCAATGGCAGGAAAAGATACTTTTGATATAGATAGTCCTCTATTTGCATCTTCCATAGTTGGTAGTTTTAGCCGTTGAACTTCTCAACTTTAAACTTGCCTTCTTCCACCATGTTCCCACTCAAACCAAGAAACCCCTTTTCCTACAATTTTATCTACCAAATAAACTTTAGACTTTGATACCATTTGTTAGGAATATAGAATCCAAATCAATATTAATAAAATAAAGTCAAAAATAAAATGCAAAAAATAAAACACAATAGAGACATATATTTAATGTGGTTCACCTAATATGGGTTACATCTACATAGAAATAGCCTGTTCTTATCTTATTCAGTCCAAAAAATGAAGGGAAAAACTTATAACACATCCACTACAATATCCTTTTCACTCACACATAAAGTGTCATCATGATTATAATGCCCTCATATCAAATGAGCATTGCATATTAGGGAAAAAATTTACCAAAATAATTTCTACCATTAGATCTATGACCTAATAGTCAATGGTATATATTTACTACAAAATTATAATATTTTAAAATGCATTTTTCACAAAAGAATTCTTCCAGAGCAATGCCCATAATCTCCCACCAGAGGGGGATCCAAATTATCTCATCACCTCTGCTATACCCCCATGGCAACATAATGGTGTTGACCCCCTACACGCCTTGTCAAGAATTAGACATTCTAATAAGATTAGGTTCCACTATCCAACAAAAATGAAGTTGTTGAAGACTTTATCAGAGTGCTTAAACTGTATGATGATGGATCCATTCTTCACACAGACTACCATATGATAATCAATGTTCCTTTGTTCCAAGTAAATAATGGTGTTTCTAGTAAAGGTGTGGTAATAGATAAGGAACTTGGTATCTAGGTGTGAATATACCTTCCAATTTTACTTAGAAATACATCCACCCAATTCTTCAAATTACTAGGTTTGTTAATGGACCTTGGTATCTAGATGTGAATAAGGAACACAATATGTTAGATTGATATTAACACTTCATTTTTATATCCAAAATAAATACACATGAATATTAATGGATGTTAATGAAATGATGGAAAAATGATGAGTAATGAGATTTGAATATTTTTAAGGGACTTGCAGACACATCAACTAGAATTGGAAGGTGTCAATATGTTAACATGTATAAACTATGTATACAATAAGTAGTTCTTTGAAAACACCCTAAATATATTTTTTATGAAGAAAATATATATTATTACTATAATGAATTTTAGTCTCTATGATTTGTAGTTCATGATATAGTATGTAAACTCACCAGCTCCCTTTCAACCATGTGCATTAAAAGTAGTGATTTGAAAACACACTCATAGATCTTTTTACCAAAAGATTATAATATTATTATTATAATTAAGTTTGGTATCTATGATATGTAGTTAAATATACAATATATAAACTCATTAGCTCTTTTATTCTTACGATTTGTACTATGAAGTGAATTCATAAATTTGTATTTTTGTTTGCTCCTTCAAATTTTACTTAAGATTTATTAAATAGGATGGATAATTATTAAATAGTTATTCAAACTTTATAATCTATGATGTCCAAAAAAAATTTCACTAAAATTGATAAACTATATTTATTAATTTTCTTTTCTTTTCACAACAAAATATATTATGTTGTGTATTGATGTAATAAGGAAACATGTCATGTTTGGGATGGTTTAGTGCAACCTATAATGTCATCCACAATGTTTGTGGATGTAATAGTGTGACATTTAGATAAATATGGTGGTCCTACAATTTTATTTTCATTTCATTGTCATAATACAGTTTAAACTCTAAATTTGACATTCATTTGGCCATCATACCAAATTTATTCTTCTTACATAGAGACATTAATTGATAAGTCATGATCTCTTGAACATTTAGTGGTGGAGTATAGAACCCCTTTTTCCAAAAATATTATTTCAATCTGAATGTAATGGTTTAGCTATATTTACATCATTTGTCATGTGTCAGTGGGATATTCATGGAGAAGGTAAGGAATTTGGTAAACATTGTGGCATGTAAAAAATCAATAATAAACATGATAAAATTAATATCTTTATAACTATTTTGAATACATATTTAAAATATTTATACTAATTATATGACCTATACATATTAAAAAATATAAATTAACATCATATAAATTGTAAAAGAGTTTGGTTAGATATAAATTGATTGTTAATTGAATAAAAATTTCATACATGTTCAACCAACATACTATTTCCTATTATCCCATTATATTTAACTTGGATGTGAATGCAAAATTAATATAATTTTCTTATCACATTTCTTACTATTTCCTATAATGTGAAAAAGATAATGGTGTGCATATGCATATTTTAATCACATTATTATTTGATTTATGGTGATTATTTATAGTCCTAGCCTGCAACAAGGTACTTTAATATTTGCATGTTTAAACAAAACTGATTATTAATAGTCCTAGCCCCTTTTAGTTATATGTAGAGAAGGTATACTTTATATTGAAGGTTTAATTTAATTATATTAACATTTTGATATAATTTATGATTATTTACCTCCTAATTATCTAGGTTGTACAAGTAAGATTAAATAGTTTTATCAATCAATAGCTTAAAATGTTTTGGATCCATATACACTCCCTCTTAGTTGGATTTTCAAGCAATGATTCTCTACTAGGGTAGAATAAATGAATAAGAAATATTTTACTCTAATTAAGTATATTTTATTTGATCTGATGTTATATCTTGAGTTGTTCAAACCCTCTTATAAATAATAAGAAACTAAAATCTCAATAGATTATGTTGTGTTGCTAGTATCATAAGATTCTAGGTGATCATGATCTTTATATTTCCTATTTAAGATTAGATGATACATGTACATTATTTTTTTCAACTAAAACATTACTAACTAATCATGCTTGGATTGTAGACACTTACATATAGGTACTCTTTGGTACTCATCTTGAGAGTGGAAATCAAATGTTGGTGTATTCCTTTTAAGTAGGTTTGGTGGTGTTCTGAATATGAATAGAAGAATGAATTTTGTTGAGTAAGACATGTGGATTTTTTTTTATACCTCCTACATGGGACCTATGAGAGACTATGCATTAGTGGAATAATAACATAGCCTCCCATACAAACTTCTACATGAGAAAGTATGTAGAAAAAAGGTGTGAATCTAGGAAATTATGTGTTATGTTTTGACATGACTATAATCATTGAGTTTTTATCTTTGTGAGTTTAGTTGGGTTTTAAGTATGATCTATGCATAAAAATATATAAAATGTTCATCTAGCATGGTTAAAATTCCTAGAATTTAAAAAGTTCAAATATAATGCATTGCATTTATCATAAATAATGCATATAGACAACACATTGCATTCAATCCCTTTAGCGTATAGACAATGAAAAAAAATCATTACACATATAGTTTACTCTATTTAATCCTAGATAATAAATATAAATGACACATTGAATTCATTCCATTAAAATTACAAATAATCCCTTCAATCTGTGTATGATTAAATGCATTTTTATATATTTTTTCAATGCATATGGATAATGTATTTCATTTTAATCACTTTGATAAACATATAATGCATATAAAAAATCATTGGATTTAATCCTTTCAATTGTTTTTTTCTATTCTCTCTACTTGTTGACCCTTTCATATATATGAGAGTATGGATTTTTTGTTGTTATAATTACATTTTCATTAACATAAAGTGATCTAATTTAATGTCTATGAAATTACATGTATGTACTTATTTGATTTAGTAATTGTTCATGACCAAAAACATGGTTGTGATCCTTCTAATAATGCTCAGTCATTAGTAGCCAAAATGCTTCTAGTAAAGTTATATGGATCTCATGAAAGAGTAACAAAGAAGTTGTTTATATTTGGACAATCATTTGATGAAATAGAAGAGATGCCAACACAAATAATTGAAGACACATTAGATTAACTAAATGACATTGATTTAGTAAATTTTAACATTATTTAGTTAAATAGTTTGCTTTATTTAGTTTTATAAGAGATTGTAAATTGTATGCAACCTTAACCATTTACAATTTTTGATTTTAACTTGGATATAAATATCCCTTTTTAGTTTGCACCCAATGTATGATGTTAATGTTGATGAACCTAGAACTAAATCTACCCCCTTTGAAAATGTTAATAACATTAATTTGTGGTAGCATATGATGTATTCTTATGTTTAATTATGATTGCAGATTTTAAATGGTTCATTTATTTTATAGACTTTTATTGATAATGTTGAGTGTGATAACCATACCACATGTAAAAGAAGCTTCCGTGAGTTCCTCTAATCAGTTCAACATAAAAGGGAACATATAGGAAAGACATTAAAAAAGGTGATTCATTTTTATTAATTTTTATATTTATTTGTTAATATTTTTTTTTTCAATTATAATTTTCAATTATAATTATTAAATTTATTTTTTAGTGTAATGTTAGTGAGGAAGGGTGTGTTATTTATATTCATAAGAAGATCTGAAGAATTCAATAGATGTATCTAAACCCTAAAACCTCCTCACATGTACATGGACATAGTCCTCCTATAGTGAAGGTAATATGTGGGTTTTTTCAGTTCTTCAAATTAATATGAAACATGATTGTGATTGTCACTTTTTATTTTACCTAAAAAGGAACCTATTATCATTTTCGAGGAAGGAATAAATTCACACATTCCATTGGAGGATAAGGAGGATGTATAAATTATAAGGCAACAAAGGATTAATACAATGACATGCTCCAAGTGTCACTTTGTAAGTGGGTAATTATTTGATGTTCATCCATTTTACATTTAATTTTATATATTATTACATACTTAATTGGTAATTTATAATTATTTGATGTTCTTCCATTTTAAATTCACATCTATGTCTTATTACATACTTATTTGATAATTCTAATTATGGCATTTCCCTGTTAGGTAAAAAATGTTAGTGAGAAGGGGTGCACAAATGTTTCATTGGAGGATGAGGATGATCCAAATTACAATGTGTAAGAGTATTATTTCAATGACACGCCCCAATTATCACCATGTATAAGGGTAATTATTTTATGTTAATCCATTTTAAGTTCACATGTATTTATTATTAATTGGAAATTCATAATTATTTGATGTTATTCAATTTTTAATTCACATATATATCTTATTACATACTTATTTGATATTTCTAGCTGATTAACTTCTTTTTTAGGTAAAAATACTAGTGACAATGGATGCACACTTGTTTTATTCAAAGATGAGGATAATGAAAATTACAAGTTACCAAAGGATTTGTCCACAACCTCTTTGCTTACACATGGACATCACTATAAAGATAAGATAACATGTGGATATTTTTGAGTTATTTTTAAGTGTTATGAAACATTATTATGATGTTTTTTTAAATTTTACCTACATAGTAAATTATTACCCTCCCTCATAGGTAGAGAAGAAGAATGGATTGACCTTTTCATGTGTACATGGGCATAGTCAGAAGGAGAAGGTAATATTTGGGGACTTGAGTTATTTTTTTTGGTATGAAACATGATTGTGATATTGGTTTTTTTAATTTTACCCACATAGGAACTTGTTATCCTCCTTTGTAGGAAGAGCATAAGAATGGAATGAATGACCTCTACAACTTCTTTTCATGCACACAAGAATAGTTACAAGTAGAAGGTAATATGTGGATATTTTTGTATTTTTTTAATTGTTATGAAACATGATTCTGATAATGTTTTTATTACGTTCTTACTTTCATAGGAAACTATTACCATCTCTGAGCAAAAATAAGATTCACATGTTTCATGTGAGCATGAGGATGATGTATAGTTTGATCTACCACATGATTTATACTATGACATACCATGATATATGCATTATACAATGTTAATTCTTCCATGTTTTCATGTTTTAAATTCACATGTATATCATATTACATAATTTAAAGTTATTTTAAGATATGCTTATCTCATTTCAACATCATGATGTGTGTAGAATATCTTCAAGTATGAGGGGCATGGTTACAAAATTATTTATGAATTTGGAATTAGGGATAATTTTTTTTATTGCACCAAAAATTCTTACACTATATGAAGCTTGGAATAAATTTTGGTCAAAACAATAGTTCGATTCGCATTATGTTGAAATGCACAAGTTAACCCCCATTATAGACTATAAAATAAAAAGGCATCCAATCAAGATAAGAAAATGGGTGTTTGTGGATTGGAATTCAAGGAAATAATTATATCAAATGTGCAAACATAGTAAATTTTCTTCAAATAAAAAAGAACATGATTATGAATATGATGATTTGAGCCCTGAAGGGTTGGTAGCTATAGAATAAGAACTCAGGATTGATAATTTTGAACAAATAAAGAGAAAAAAAGGTAGGAGATTCTAAAACAAAGGTGATTTTTACAAGTAAGCGATACATAATATATATTTTGTTATATATTTTATTCACCAATACATTCACATTTTGTGCTTACACATGAGTTATGAAACCTAATTGGAAAAATAAAACACCTTGGCTTTAAACAAGAATTTAAAGGGGTTAAGATGAGAGTTGAAGGTCAGTATATTTTTTTTTATCCTTGTTTTTCAATTACTCTTTATATTGAATCATTTTAGTGTGTTTTTTTTATATTTTTGAAATTATTCTATTTAGTTTGTGTAATAGCAAGATAAGGATGGTCTCATAGAAAATAAGAAGCGAAAGGTGAGAAGAAAAAGGGAGTCAAATGTGAGTGTATGGTTTTTTATTAAATGGTGTCTATTTCTCCTTTATTTACAACTAGTTTTCTTTTCATGTCAATTTTTGGGTGAATTTTGAGGTGTCTTTAATATAATTTACTCACACAAATTATATATGTTTTATGTGTGAGGATGTTTATGTTTTATATATACTTGAGGATTTCGAGTATCTTAATGTTCATTTTCTAATATTTGATACATAAATGAAATTTTTAACATGTTTAAATTTTTATGACAAACTATTTTCAATTGTGTAAAGTTATTTTTTCATACTTGTTCCTAATCCCAACTAGATATGGGATCATAAATGAGATGAAAAATGTTTCATACAATCATATAATCATTGAACCTACTATGTTTTTAATATATGCAATTATCCTTGAGTTGATATAATATTTTAAATCCATTATATCAAAAATAATATACTAGATAAGGAAAATAAGATGAACATAACTCATTAGAATATTTTTAGTATACCTCCTTTTTTATGTTTTCGATGTACTACTATATCCAAAAATGATTTTATGTTGAATACATTATTTTATTAGAGTAGTAACATATTAACTTTTTTGGTCATCCATGGTTTCATAAAGATTGCCTTGATTCAAAAAACTAGCCTATAATTTAGTGTTGAATGTTGAAAAGAATGATATAACCTCAACAAATGTTTAGTGTTATGTGAATTCATATACTAGCATATTCATGTAAATTTAACTATTGAATACTTAATATGCATCATTTCATGTAGATTAATTTAAAATTTTTTTTTTCCATCAATAAAAATATTGAGTGGTATGTTATCATGGTATTTGAACATCTTTATCCATAATGGTTTTGCTAAATTCTCTACATTATGTGCATGACATACAATTTCCTAACTGAATATGTTGGTTATGGATGAACTACTATTATTAGTACCTATAGGTACTATATGTTTCATTCAAGTGTATTAATTCCACTAACCACTATTGAACGTGAATTGTAAATGACTGGTGGCTAAAAATTGAAACTGTTTGCTAAGTTTTGTTAAGGTTTGAAAATATTTTCCAATTTTACCTAATTATGACTGAACTATGAATAATTTAATGTGTTGTGTCCAATGTAAAATAGGTATTAGTTTAAAATAAAATTCTTTAGAATAAGTTCAGTGCAAGTTGTGCATGAGATAATGGTACAAACATCTATCTCCTATGCTAGCTCAATTTGACAAGTGTGTAAGGTTTGGCAGGTGTTTGGGAGGCAAGGATTAGGTTTTATCAATGGTGGTACATTTTTCACCCTATTTTTTTCTTAAATCATTTGTTCTAATTGGAAATTTTATTTTGTTTAGAGAAAATGACTAAGCTCTTTGACATAAAGTGAAGCAGGTAGTGTATCATTTTTTGTGGCATTTTCAAGTTATTTTGCCTCAAATAATAGTTTTTATATGTGTCAAATTTTATATTTTCTGTCTTCCTTTCATTATGCACATGATTTTAGTTTTCATGACAAATGGGCCAAAATTTAAAAAATAGTGGAAATCAAGGAGGTTCAAGTTTTGAAACCTTAAAACATTTTTTTGGTAGCATCCCTTTAATTTTTGGTTTTAAGCTTCAATAATGGTAGGAATCGGTAGAAAATGTTTAGCAAAAAATGAAAACTATTTAAATAACATTTGGTGTTTGGGTGAAGGTTTGAATCCCTGTCGATTAGGGTTTTGTTCTCTACATTTTTATAGGGTTTAAAACCTTTTTTATATTCTGATCAGTATAGGGATTCAATTTTTTAAGATTTGAAATCCTTTTTAAAATCTAAGCAGATTAGGATTCATAGGGTTTGAATTTTTTTTAAGTGTGTATCATCCATGTCATTGAGCTAATTTCAAGTTTCTTCACATAGGGCCATCTAAAATATTTGTTAAATCTAGGAAAATGTTGTGAAAATATATACTTTACATAGGTCCATCCATAAGTATTGTTTATGTATGAAATAATATTTGTTATTTCATGGAAAATGTGGTATCCATGCTAAATATATTAAAATATGTATCATTTTCCCTACTCTTGAGAAAAATATTTATAAGTTTGTATAAATAAATATTTATTTTAACCACCAGATTATTGATCTAGGTTATTGAGGGTTATTTTTAAATTGTTTGGTCTTGATGATATATTTTACTTTGAAATTTAACATATGCAATGTGCAATTTTTTAATTTTATCGTAATAAAAATTGAAATATAAAAAATGTTTTTTGCTCAAAAAAATGTTTATAGAAGAGGTTGATGACTCTTAAATAGAGGTACTCATTGTCATCTTAGGAAAAAAAATGTAAATCACAATATGCCTTAAAATAGGGTAAATGCATTGACTAATAGTTATTCATACCCTAGACATATGTCCTACAAGGCTTAGGGTAGTATTTTATGTAACTATATCGAGGTATTCTACTCAAGCCTACCTAGCTAATTTCATCACCTCTAATTTTGACTCTAAAATTGGGTGTTAAGAAGACACATATATCAATATCCATTCTCCAAAGATAGTAACACCTACTCTATTTAGCTTAGGTTATTCTGAAGGAATATTTTATGCATTATTTCTTTTTAATGAACTAATTTTGGCTAAAATTTTTATTCAATATTTTGTTTGAAATTTATTATAAAATGAACATAAATTTGGTTAACTCTCAAAAATATATTAAAAATCAATTTCTTTGAACTGATATTATACAACTCAATTTTTTTATTTTTAGAATTTTAGAGGCATTTGAACTGAGATTTTGGAAAACTATTTATTTGTATCCAAACTTTCTCATTACAGTTTTATATTTATTATAGCTATATCAAATGCATCTACACCATCAAACCATCCTACTACTAGTTCCACCAATCATGTAGATTATTATATATAATTTATTATGCTTATTTTCTTTTATAAATTTTACTTTTTTTTAGTTTTTCGAATAAAACTATCTTATTTGAGTTTTACATTTATATTGATTTCTCAAGTGTACTAACGCTATTTATATTCATTTTTTAATATAATTTTTACTTTTATATAATTCTAATAAGAGATTGAGTTTAATTCTATTTCTTCTTGATATAAATATTATAATAATAATAATAATACATAAACTAAATTAAAAAAAACTAAATAAATCCTTTGTTTATGCTTTTTATACCACTCAAGGGAGGCCTCAAATCAAAATTACATTTTAATTACTATTTAAGTATCCATTGAATTATAGATATATGCACATCCAATGATTATTCCATTAGATAGAATTCTAATATATTTTATAAAAAGGAAGAAGACCCTTAAAAATTGACCACTAAAAAAAGTGTTCGCATCTTGAAAATGAACATACATTTTTGCTTTTCATATTTAAAATAAGAATTTATTAACATGTGGATTTGATTGTATCATTACAAATAAAATTAGATCAAATTAGAAATATAATAATTTGGGATGGCATAGATTCTAAATGGATATAAAAGACTTATCAATAGTTTCTAGGAAAAATTATATGTCAATCAACATTACAGTACTAGAAATGTACTCTCAAATGCTTGCTCAATACCTAAATAGATACATCGTTTGGAAGACCAACTTTTATGAAATGGATAGTCTATTTTTTGTTTTGGTTTCTTTGAATTAGTTTCATGTTGTGTTAGGAACATGGATTTTATTCGTTATTTGAATGCCAAGACATTTGATATATTTACACTAGCAAGATGTTTACTAGGTTATTTTGAGGCAGATAATCTAAAACATAGTTTTCATATATTCTAAATAACATTTGGTTTGTGATTTAGGATAGATGCACACCCTAAATCCATAATGTTATGATTTGTCAACTTCTTCTTTAGTGATTGTATATCTTATTATTTCTATGGCAAACTAGCATGGATTCAACCATACCTAATGTTTCTTGTAATACTTTGTGGTCTTTACATGAATCTAAACATAGATCTTCCTTACATTTTATCCCAATATCGTTGGACAAATTATCACATTTCCATTCTCTTGCCTATTGGTTATTATGCAAAGGTAAGAGTCAAGACTATTTCAAGGCTATATTTTTTGGGATTGATTCCATCATAATCTTGGGTTAATTTTTAGCCCAGGGTCTACCTCAGCAACCCCATATTGCCTCTTATCTATATAGGGATATGTAGGTCTTTAATGTTTCATATTTATCATCTTGATAATCTATAATATTTTGCTCATAAAGATATTTTCCCCTCATTTATGCTAAGGTAAAATAATTAAACTACATTGGATTAGACCAAGGATATAATCCTTTACTCCAACTTGGCCTACACTTTAGTAAATGAATGAGACCAAGCCTTTAATGTCTAGGTATAATTCATAGCATTAAAAAAAAGGCAAATGTTGATGGCATATAAAATTGAATTCATTTTATTGACAAAATCACAACCATAAATATCTCATAATTGCCATTTTACATGTATTACTAGTACCCGAGAAAATAGTTTTGGTTCCAAAAAACAAAATTAGGTATGTTATCATATGCAACATGCCATAAAATTATTATAGTAGAATAAGATAACAAAATTCCTCTATAAAATTAGCAGTCCTAGTGTAGATACTCATGATTTTTGATTTGGAACTTGGATGCATCTAGGGGCATACCTCCATTCTAAATCTAAGATTCATTGGGTATACATGTTTACTATTATAAATGAATGAGTAACAGCAATATTTTTCCATTTCCCCTATTTTTGATTGACAATGACAAAATTATAGTAGTTTAGATTCATGAAATTTGATTTGAAATTTAAACCTCAATTTTAAAAATTACATACATAATACCTTTGTAATTTATTCAATTTATGATAATAAAATCAGCGTAAAATATCAAATTTACAATTTATTCAATTTATGATAATAACATTAGCCTAAAAGATTAATCTTGGGTATAATGATATTGAATTCATACAAATGAATGTTTATAATCTAATTGTGAGTTGTTGTTGCATTAAATTAATTTTATAAATAACTAATGATTTCATTTTTAATGTATAGAATCAAATGCCTCATAATTTACACAATATTTCATGAGCTTTCTTTAAATCAATTTGTATATACACTCATGATCTTATTTGCCAAGATTATTTTATCTTAAATTTCTAGAAAACTAATTGTACATGTACCAACAATGCCATATTACTTTATAATATTTAATTTTCTAAGCAGGAAGAAAGGCATTGTGAATTTAGATAAATTTTATGTTTATATTTTATGTAAATTGTTTAACAAAATTTCAGCAAGAAAAAACTCCTTTGTACAAATTAATGTATATGTTTGTTTACCTTCCTATGCATAATACATTTACAAAATTAAATTTTACTTATTTTTTAATATGTTACATGGCATACTTTCTTACATTATTTTTTTCATTGGAGAAAGTGGTTTGTTATTCAAGATGAATATATTATACAAGGTATAATCAATTATCTTGCCCATATTTTTAGTGAGTTTGAAAAATAAATTTAAAATTTAGATAGGAAAATCGTTTTAGTTTTTTAAACACCATGAAAAGACAAAAGGACAAGAATGAAGGGAAAAGACATGAATTTTAAGTAGACATGGATACATATGAATGTCAACCACAAACATTGATATCAAGCATTACCAATACTTTAAAATCAACCAAATTTTTTGAGTTAATTCATTCAAATATAATGTAGATGACTATCTTTTTGACACATGTCAAATATTATTGAATTTTCATTACACATGAAATGAATTGTATAGTGGAATGATAGATTTATTTTTATCATGTTTATGTAATAATTAATTAAGTACACAATGGTCATATGAATATGAATTTCATTATGATATGTTATATGATTTCCATGGGATATATTACAAGAGTACATACCTAGAGAGAATGCAAATTTTTAAAAATAACACAACCAATGCATGTCAACCTAGACTATGGGGTGATATATTATGCATTAAGTGGCATGCACAATAATTAAACATATTTATTTTCTTGTGTTACTTGATTCAAAAATGAAAATACCTACATTTTAATACAGAATCATTGACTCCTACATATTCGATATTGTTTCATGATAGAAATCCAACTTCTGGCCACTATGAACCATTTCTAATAGGAAGAGTGCAAGGCTCTATTCCTAAAACTATACATAATACATTGTCAATTGCATGTATAAAAGTTTCATGTACATGGAATGTTATTGCAAATGAAATAAGAAAATATTACTTACATAGAATGGGCCCATTTGTTAAAAATTATGGAGAAATCTTATTCAATGAAATAATTTGCCTCACCAAAGGTGAATTTTATGTGCTATCACTTTGGCATTATATTACCTAATCATTTTTAAATGCAATTTTCACAATAGACAAATATGCAATGGAATGTTTAGAAACATGCAAATTATAATTCATAGAACCTAATAGTAAAACCATTGTAAATTAGAAATCATATGTTAAATGTTGGGAATGCCATAAGAATGAGCTCAAGTAGAAGGTGTAGATTTATGTTTAATATGGATTTTAAACATTTTACAATTTAAAATCCATAAATGGTCAAAAACAAGTGTAAACATTTCAAATGTGTACAGTAATCACTTGAACACAAAGCACATATACAATGTGATTGCATTTGAAATAGAGATAATTCATATTCACTATGATCCATTACAATAAATCCATGAACAACTAATTGGACATTATCGATATACCATATATGTCCATTCATAGAAAAAAATGCATTCAACACAAGCATATGGAATAAATAAATGCAAGGTAATATGTATTGAAGGAAATACAGACACATTTTTTAGACCAATACAAACTTTGAAGTCTACCAAATAAAATTAGAGAACATAAATAGAAATTGAACCACCAAGTAAATAACTTATGTCATTGCATTTGATAAAAATATGAATTCAAGAACATAAAATGCTATCACATGTGACATAAGATAAGACTAGGAAACTGGAAGATATTAACATTGGGAACATTTCAATAGCTCCAACATTAAAAAATAATCCATATGATAATGTAACACCAATGATAACACATTGTCAAATCATAAACCATACATCACTACATCATTTGAAAGCATTAATACGCAAACTTAGAAATAACAATCATAAAATAAAAATAGAGACTGATCAAGTGAGAAGAGTAATTACAATATATCTACAAGAAATTAATGACACACCTACTTATTTTTTTTGTATGTGTGAATGTTTACATTTTTATAAAGACATCATTGATCTTAAGAATAATGTCATTGACATTTTCTCTTCAATTACTACTAGATCATTACTTGATAGAAGAGAATTGGAAGGAAATATATGTAAAAAATTAAATATGACTCTTGAAAATAAGAGGATGCCCATGTTTTCCATAACTTTTTAGATACAAATAAATCAACCGATACAAGTAGTTTAGATCTTATGTTCTTTTTAAGAAAGGTTGGTTTCCATGCATATGGCTTTTGCACAAATTAGATAACTAGGATATAAACAAGCACTAATAGGCCTTATTAGAACAATCATAAATATGTTTGTTGATTTTGATTTTGTTAAAAAATCATTGCTTAGAAAAATCAACAACAAAATTCAAACAATTGCATTTGTTCTAAAATGGAAATTGGAATACGGCAATGTATATTTAAGCAGAAATGTCAAACCTGCATTATCATGAATGCATTGGCATAACTAAACAAAATGTCACTTTATATGCAAGAGGAAGTGACCATCGATAATAAGTGGTTAAATATTTTTAAAGATGAAATGAACCAAAGATAAAAGGACATTGAAAATGGTAAATATATTGACTAAGATCTAATTGAAGTTGAAGTAGAGCTAATCACCGAATCATTTTTTCATGGATTCAAAAACACACATGCAATAAAAGACTTTGAGGACAATATTATTGAAATTGCACCATCTAAAGGTTTTCATCCACTAGGTATTTTTTAGGTCAATTATTCAAAATAAATGAACTTTCCAAATCTATACTATGGTTGTATGTATCCGGATGATGTCACAAAATCATTTTCATACCAAAAAATTACAAAGTGGGAACTTTTATGTCAAGACAATGATATCACAACTCATATTATAAACATTTTTTTCAAAGCAAATAAAATTATCATACAATAAGTTTCTACTTCTACATGGATATGTATATTAAAAGTTGAATTGAAATGGAAAACATTATATACAAAATACGTTAAATAAAATGAAAATGTAGAAAAGGTTTTGAAATATCCAATAGGTTTTTGCTACCTTAAAAACATTCACTTGACTATTTTGAAAACACCAAAAAATGATTTTCTCAATGATAAAGTAATTAGGACCACCCACATTTATTTACACTAACAAGTTCATATCACATCTGGAAACCACTTTGTAAGGCATTAGCAAATGTCTATAACAAAAAAGGAAAAAAATGTAATGAAAAACATGTGTTCAAATGATATCAATATGATAATAAGAAATAATAAGTGATTTGTATCTGTTACTTCAATCATAAAATAAATGTGTTTATGAAGATGATGTTACAAAATAAATAATTATTTGGTGACATTTTCAAATACTTTTTTATAATAGAATTTTAAAATAGAGGAAGCAATCATGTTCATTTCTTGCTTTGAATATGTAATGTACCAATCTATGGCCAATCTTAAAATTCTAAAATTGACTCATTTGTAACAAAATACATATAATACACTTTGTCATTGTTTGATGAAACATTAATGCAAATCCAAACATGTCATCATACACACACTTTTAATAAGTAAAGGAATTCATGTTGTAAATTCAAACTTCCACATCCTCCAATGGATGAAACAATAATATTAGAGCGTATATAAAATAATAGTGAAGAAATCAAAAGTGTAGCTAAAACATTTTTGAAATCGCTACAAAATAAAAAGTATGACAGAGACACAAAGTTTAACATTGCATTCCATAACTATGCACTGTAATTATTTTTAAAATACATCTAGTAGACATGTGGTTAAATTTTTTTGTAATTGGCATTGTCAAGCTCTGGTATACAAATACATATACACAATACACTATTGATACATATTGAATTGCAACATTTTGTGCCTCTTAGTTTACTAAATTAGATCATAGACTAACAATTTATTTTTCTAAAATACGAGAAGGACTATCAAAAAATGATGAAACAAAATTCTAATTCATACAACAACATGGTAACACTCTCCTTAATTACTAATAAATGTATCATTGATAAGCAATGCACATAGTGATATAATTACCATTGCATTATGGATCTAGGAAAATGATTTTCATAAACACATCATAATTGTCAAATAAAACATTCATTTTGAAAATCCCTAAATTGTTAGCACAAGAGCAAGACAACTCTGAAAACATAATGTGTGCTTTTGTGACTGATAAAACAATGGAAGACCAGAATATCTATAACATGTATGCTTATAAAAATATGTAGCATACTATATCAGAGCAACTAAAAATATGAAGAGATGATAAAAGCCACAAATAAGACATTGTGTTAGGTATAATTAACATTTTGACCTTGAAAACTACTATAAGGAGAAAATGATGTTGTTAATAATATATCGAGAGTCAAAAGAATCATTGAAAAAACATTTCAAAACTTAGCTCTCAGCTTACCTCACACATTTTAAAAGTCATAGAAAATACTGAGGTAAAATTCATAATGTAATTACAAAAATAGTGGGGTGGCATTGACTTTTTTGCTATGCATATGTGCAAAGACAAAAATGTGATATTTAACATTGATAAAGACAATAAGTACGATGAATGCTTTGATAACAATGACAAATATGATATTAGTGTTAATATGAATCATATTAGAAATAATAAAATAAGAAATGCCAAACCACAAAGTAAGTTTGAAAAAGGTAAACAACCATTTCTAATAAGAAAATAAGACTACTTCAATTCACAAAAGCAATTGAATTCATAGCAACAAAAAAATGTTAAAGATGTTACAACAAGAAAATAAAGTTTTCCAAATGAAATGATTCACTTGTTTTTAAAAGGAGGAGTCAAAATAGGAAAAACATATACATCAAAAGTAATATACCAATAATTATGTCATTTTTATAATAGACAAATTAATAGCAACCATCTCAAAGTGAAAGGCATTATCATTGCATATATCAATAATGTTGCATACAACACAAATGGTGTAATTGCTCACTCTATTTTCTAAATGCCATACAAGCTATCAAAAATGCTTCCACTAGATTCAAACAATCTGGATATTGTGATAAAAAAGTATGAGAAACTTCATGTAATGCTTATAGATGAGGTATGTCTAATAAGAAGTTGTATACTTTATAACATAGACAAAAGACTTTATCAAATCATGCACACATTGACAAATCCATTTGGAAATTAGATGTCATTTTCTATGGTGATTTCTACCAGGCATAACCTATTCTAGATAATTGGATATTTAAAGAACCTAAAATTCATATTGAAACAATACCATACACATTTTGGGTTGATAATGTTTAATGCTTTAAATTGAAACAAGCTATGAGACAACCATATATTGAATTTGCTTCAATTCTATAATATACAAGAACTAGCAATGCAACAACAATAGACATTAAGTACTTGAAACATCACTGCCACATAACTCCTCCACTTGACCCATCATTCCCATACCTATTTCACAGAAACAACGATGTTAAAATTCATAATAATAAAATTATCAATATTTTTGATAGAGAATCATATACGTTTAATATAATTGACCATATATAAAATGACAAAATCAAAAATAACTATACATATAGTAAGAAAACAATGTTGGCCAAGAAAATAACTTTTAAAAAAAACTTAGTGGAATTGGCCACTAGAAATTAAAATATGCATGATGGCTTAGTGAATGGTGCAAATGGATTTTTTTGATATTACATGAGCACAACTCATGACATTGTATGGATACAATTTCATGAAACCAATGTAGGCAAATTATAACAAGAAGTAATGAAGTGCTCAAACACTAATGAAATTGACAAAGCATGGACTCCTATAACAAGAGTTACATAAATAATACATGTAAATAATAAAATAATGATGTGAGAGTAATTTACTATAAAAATAGCATATGGAAGAAAAATTCATAGATCACAAGGTCTAACAATGAATGGTTTAGATTTTGACCCCCATGGAATACATTAACATTGCCTTATTTAGACTATGTTATCTTGAGTGAAAATTTTTGACTTGTTATATCTTATACATAAACTAACTAATGAGAACTTTGTAGTCTCAAATAAGTGTAGATAAAAATTTAAAAACTTTTAAACACTACACAATGGAATTTTCTATATGATCTTACCCACAAAGGATCTAATTAATTCAACATATGTTCTTTAAACACTAACAGCTTATAATTGTACTTAGAAAATATAGTACATGAGTACTATCTCATGGAAGTAACTGTGTTATGCCTAAAAGAAATTTAAATATCAACAACACCAATTAACAAAGTGTTTACTGATAAGTTCAATTATTTTGGCACAATGAATATTCATGGTATCTTAACATGATGTAACAAAATAACTTTACATCAAAACATGCAAACATTTTCCAAAAAAATAATATAAATAATCACAATTGACCTACTTCTTTTAAACATGTCAATAAAAATATCAAATATCTATTTCGTGACAAAGGCACCTCTTTCAGACCTATTAGCATTTATAGAAAAATTACTTCAACTCTACAACCAAACATGAAAATGGTTATAGTTTGGGATCTCAATACTGACATGATAAAAAACCAAGGTGCTTAACAACACTTACATCACTTTATGGTAAATCACAATTTGTTTCTAGTTTTAAGTGTGGTGACAACAGAGGAAAGTACCATGATAGACCACTTTTTATTAAATATTGATAAATAAAAAATACATTTTAATTTATTTCATGCATATTTGACTGATCAAAATGAAATATTGATTGCATTCGACCTTACTGAATTAAAAAAATAGGTTATATAAGTAGATATTGGTAATTAAATTTTAAAATGTAGTGAAAAAAACATATAGAAAAGGTATTCACATTTCCAATGTCTATATGCATTTGATTTATCTAAACTACATTCATTTGCACATATAAGCTTACCAAAAGAATGCATAATTTATGTATAATTTTCATGAACTCACAGGCCATGTCATTAAAGATGGAATAGTGAATTATAATTGAACATGCCAAAAACAATATGACTATGCCAAAAAATGTATGTATTTACAATTTCTTTATTTCAATCACACTCTACTGTTAAACACAAACTATAGTATGCATCCCTATTTTATTGATAGTGGTTCAACTATCAAA